>QBDW01000133.1:0-14666 GCA_003261595.1 Maconellicoccus hirsutus | reverse complement strand
CGTTATTTATAAAAAAAAAAAAAAAAGGATTAAGATGGGACGACGGGTGTAGTGGGTTGCATAGTCAATTTCACTAAAATCCCTATTACTGCTCGGGAAAATTGTAATAAATAAGTAACGTTTAAGAATATTATACTAAAAAATTGCTCATGAGAAATTAAAGTTTAAAGACCTTATTTTGAGGTTTTTATGATCCTACCACTTCAGTTGTTAATCAAATGGGACAATTTTTTATGCGATATCCTAAAGCGTACACGTGTTTGTTCGATAGAGCGATATTCCACAATTTTAACGTTCCTCGGCAGTTACGGGGATTTTAGTGGTTTTTTTTTTCAACGAAAATTGGTTATGCAACCCACTATACTAGTAGTCCCGCCTTGTGTAATAGGTTGCATAGTCAATTTTTGCGGAAAAAAACACTAAAATCCCTGTAACCGCTTAAGAAGGATAGGAAATGAAACGAATGGCGTTCTACTTGGGAAGTTGCCATAGATCAGCTCGTGCACAAACCATAAAAAACAGGTAGTTTGACGCATAAATCATATTTCTAGCTACTGAAGTTAATTTCTCAATTTTTAACGAATTTTCGAAGTTTCGAAAACGTTTGATCGTCTTTTAGTTAATTTAATGCTATCTAAAGTAATAATTTATATATTTATTGTCTTTTCCATTTCACTTTTGCTTATTCTGCGGTAATATGGAACCTTCGCAAAGCGAGGAGCTGAAAAGGCATATTTTTTCCTAATAAATGAAAATGATTAAACGAAAAATAGAAATTTTCTGTGAGCATTTTTTAAGGATATTGCTATTAATGACGTAATGATAATTATGAATTTGCAAAAATATTGTTATAAATCGAAATTAAAAGATTTGTACTACATGTGTCTTCGCAATCAATTTTATTTTTTTGGAAAAATTTCCTAAAAAAAGGAGTATATGGTTACATACGTTTCAAGTGGATAAGACAATTGACAGGAAGAGCATTAGGTTTTTCCCTTACTCTTTCGAAGAACGTTTCTCGTCAAGAAAAAAAATAAACGCTCGAATTCGTTCGATTTTGGTATCTTGTTTTACACACGACAAACGGTACTTTGGGAGAATGGCATCTTGATTAAGTATAGACAAGTACATCTGTCTTATACCAATGAGGTAGATAGTAGATACTTAGGTATTTATATTGTGAAATTCCCTTAAGCTTTGTAATACTTGAATAATTTGCCCACGTGTTCAAAAGTAGAAGATACTTTACTTTTATACATATGATTTGAAGATTTTAGGCTATTTTAGTGCAGATTCTAATTAAAATACATGGTACAGTTTCAACCAACTGTTCAAACTACTTTACACGTCATATAAGAGCTTCAGCGATAAAACATTCTTACTTTAGAACAATGCTTCCCTTTGTGCGTGAGCTTTCTCAATAATGAACTTGGAACGGCTTTAAAATCACAGTGCACGTTATAAGATGATATTCTTTAGCCAAATCAGTTAAATTATTCAGAATGGAAAAATGAAATTAAGCGCGACCGATTATTTTTTTTTCTTCTCTCAAGTTATCCGTAATCGTGGAATTCAATTTCACGAACGGACGCATAAATTTTATCGCTAATTGAAGATTTGTTGAGAGAATTTTGGATTGAAATTAACATTATTGGATCATTGGATCGGATACAGTTGGAATGGGTTGACGCGTGGAAAATATTCGAAATTAACAAAACACCTCGTTCCGATCGATTCTATAATCATCATAGTTGAAGTTCTTTTATGCAAGATTTCTTGATTGAGTTTAAATTTAATGGCAAACGTCTTATGAAAAGCGAGATAGAAAAGAATGAGCGAAGGAGGAAGAGGAAAAAAAAGTTAATGGAATTAGTTTGAAACAGCAGATAAATTTTGTCAACTGCTAACTACATTACGATTACAGACCGGTTAAAATGAACTTTATACGAAAAGGCGGGCTTTTAAAGTTCGTCTTCGTTAATTTCATAGTAAGGCCAATTTACGTTTTATTGTTTTGAAATAGGCTTATGTTGATAAAGGCTACAGAAAGTTCAGCCTCTTAGTAGAAATGTTGTTTAAAAGAAGACATCCTCTATTTTTAGTTTTTAATTAACAAGGAAAATAAATGTTTTACCTTCGCGATGTCTGTCTTTTTAACTCTTTAATTCGATAAAAAATACGTTTTAATTATAGTCATTTTAGGAAAGAAATTTAATTTTTAATTACAAACCTTAAATCTGATAAACATTTATAAACTCGTCAGTTTATTATCTTTTTGCTATATTTTAGCTGCTTTAAATGTTACCTAAATCGTCTCTCACACACAGTGAAATGATTTAATAAGAAATCATTTTGAAAACTCCTCCATTGAACGAGATAATTGATCGCAACAGCGAAAATTTTTTTTTAAATCTAAAAACGATTCAACATTTATCTGTTAGATAAGCAGAGGCTACTGGACTAGCCGACTTGGAGATAGCAGGTGGAGGTACTTCAGGTATTACAGGTAACGACGAATTTCGTAAATAATTTTCGATAGTAATTATTACTCATCGTGGCATCAAGTTGTACTTGAGCCCTGTAAAGTACGTACATAAATCAATTATATTTACGTATGTCAATGTGCGTGTTGACTTGACCAGTAGGTAATCGTTTTTCATCGAACGACCAATAAGTACTTATCGGTTGCCATATTTTGTAATTATTTTTTTTAAACAAATTTATGGGTGATTAAATTATGTGAAAGCTGAACTCCGGGAAAATATTGAAAAAATTCACCAATACACGGAGCTAGGTATAGATCGATACAGGCCCAAGCAGAAGGGGGAAAGGGAGTTTTCCCACGGGCCTGGATTTTGTATGAGCCCGTGTGCGTCTTAAGCTCTTGTAAAAAATAAAGGGCCCTCTGGAAAAAATGATCAGCCCTTGGAAAAAAAGTCGGACCCTTTCAAGGGAGGAACGTGTAATTTTTCCCCAAGGCCTGGATTTTCTCTGCACGGCCCCTTCATCGATATTAGATTTGTTATAGTAGCGTTTCTGAAAAAAAAAACTACTTCGCATCAAATAGAAAAGCAAGTCGGTGATTTTTCTCACAAATAGAATCAATCTCGAAATATGATTGGATTGAATATTTATTTAAAATACAAAAAAAGATTCAATTCATCGCAGTACCTAATAAATCACCAAATATTTATCGCCTAATTCAACAAGTACGAAAAGAAATTCGGACACGATTTTTTTCGAAAAAAATCATGTTTACAGAAGAAAAAAACGCGACAAACAAAAAAAAACATTTTTCAAAATTAATAACAATAACGAAAATTTCAACAGCAACTCAACGTGAACTAAAGAAATTTTAGCATCTAAGAGAATCTATTTTAGTTTCTCGATGAAAATAACCATTTGAATAATGATTCTTTTAAACTTAACGCGAAGTAATGGCGAGAGCAAATATTTGCAAATAAAATTCAATTAAAATTAACTATAAGAACAGATGTCGAAAAATACGCTGTTCTCGGACGCAATTATTTCTATTAGAATCTATTGAGGATGGAAAAGAAAGGGAAAGGAGTTTATTTTAATTAAAAAATTAGACTGCGAAAAAATTGTCTTTAAGAGATATCGCCTTCTAGTTTTTTAATTAAACCCAAATGCCAAAAAGTTGTCGATAATTTTTCAAACACTCTATTATAATAGAATTTAATTCAACATAGAAACCCTTTTAATTTTATTTTTGATAGATGATTGAAAAGTAGTTAAAACAGATTAAAATTACGAAGAATATTTTTTTCCGCTGAACGTGATAGATACGTAAATTACGTACGTTCGAATTGTAACTAATAAAATGTGAATAAAGATGTTTTGTATTCAACGTGTACCATAAAGTATGTCATAAAAAAAGCGCGCAAAACCATAATCGGTTTCTGGGAAGGATTATATCCACGTAGCAAAACGATACAATAATTATAAAGCAATATGAAGCAGCTTGATAACGTGGTAACTATTTAATAGGTTTTGCGTATATGTTAATAGTAGCGTTTTTATGCGTTTTTATTTTTGACAGATTCGTGGTTTTTCACTATAGCTGCGTATCAAGAGGTAAATAAGCTTAGGTAATCCAAGTAGCAAGGTATGAGAAACCAATAAATCTCGTATTTTAAAAATTCTCCAAGAATTGTTCGTGCAGAAAGATTATGTTCGCTAACGCCACCGAAAGAAACACAGGAAAAAGTGATTCACCAAATCATAAGAAAAAAAGTATTTTTCAGGCATGAATAATAGTTTGCAATAGGAAGCCCTTTTTTTTCAACATCAAGTTGAATGAACAAATTAAGTTTTTGCTTATTCTACCTCTCAAAAAAAAAGCGTAGCATAGTTGAACTGTTGAATTTAGTTTCGTGAAAGTTTTTGAATATAAAACAAAAATATATTTTTTATGTCGATTAATTTGCACTCAAAAAATGTACCTATAGGGTACGAAAACTTAGTTGGAATTCCTTGTCAACACGAGTGTAATTTTCGAGATTTCTTTTATCGCTCGAATTACTTTTGGTAGAACGGTCGGGGAGTCGTATTTAATTGAAAAGAGCAAAACAATCGGCAAATTCATTATTCTCAATTCAGAATGTTTTTTTCTATCCGGCGTGTGTTTTACCTATTGTCGACCGCAAATTACAAGGTGGAATGTCTAAGTTTGATATAGCGAAACGGTAACTATTAGACCGTTTGCGTTTTTCATATAAATGCTCGGAATTCCTCGCAAAATTCCAGCAAACCTTCATATACTTAAAAGCACTTACGTTAACCTTATCATAATACCTAAAGCGAATTCAATCTTATTCATCGTTAAACGTTTTACAACTCTTTAATAACATCATTTTATACTGATTAAAACTTAATGACGTGTGCAATGTAGTTATTTCAAAAAATATATTATCATATATATATATATATGTATTTTCTTGAATATCCACCCAATTTTTATGCGACAATTGTAACCATTCAAGTAATAAAATCATGATTTTTTGTTTCTTTATTAAGAAGGGAATACGGGTATGGTGAGTTGCATAACCAATTTTTGCAGGAAAAAGCACTAAAATTCTTGTAACTGCTCTGAAAAATTGTGATGGCCAATTATTGCTTCATCAAACAAATAAGTATACGTTTAAGAATATTATTTATCAAAAAATTGCTTAATTTCATGAAAAATTGTATTTAGAGGACCTTATTTTAAGGTTTTTAATATCATACAACTTCAGTTGTTGATCGAATGGGACGATTTTCCGTTATGATATCTTAAAACGTACACTTGTTTGTTCCATTGAGTGATATTTCACAATTTTAATTCTCTTAGGCAGTTACAGGATTTCAGTGCTTTGTGGTGTAAAAATTAGTTATGCAACCCTTATACCAATAGTCCCATCTTGAGAAAAACTCGATGATACGGTTTATTTCATGCTATGCACATTTTTGCAATCCTGATTTTACGGTTCAACATCGCCCATCAAATGTACCCGGTGTCTAATTGATCTTAGCCCCCTTTTTGAAGAGTTTTCGTGTAATATTTTTGGTTAGTAACATTGATTAATATGCATGGCATTACATTAACAATTGTTACCAACTTGCAATCAAAAACAAAAATTGTTTTCAGGTGGCTAAAATTAATTAGACACCCGGTTATTAATTATTTCTGATCATAAAATTTCAAGTAAGTATTGTAAGTACTAAGTACGTCCGGTTAGAACGTCTAGTAATTAACCTACAAAAATTTCAATTCAAAGGATGACAATTGAAATGAACTAAGTACCATATCTGAAAATCTTGAAATATTTAAATTTTCACAATATCAAGTAATTGTAGAGGACACTTGTTAGTTTGATTTTGAAGCGTTCGCTGAATGAAACTTGTTGAAGATTTTCATCAGTTTAAAAAGTCGACTAAACTTGATACAAAATTGGAAAAGGTTCTCTTATAATGTTATATTACATATTCCACGAACCTCTCATCATCTATATCTGTCTTTTATTTTACACCAGATGGGGCTCTGTTTATCATCAATATCACAATAACGTCTTGTCAAAAGCGTCTTTTGTGCGCAAAGTATATTTTCGTACGGACTCGAATTTTCGATTTGGAATAGTTGAATATTTTAGAAATGTAAGAAACGCCGAAAGCTTTATTGTCTTCTATGGAGATATGGTCGACGAATATACGTTAACTAGTACTTTATCGTGGAATTTTCCAGTTTACTACAAATTATAGATTTCGGTTCCGGTTGATCTCGAGTAATTTTCTACGTAGAATCAGGTTTAGTAATGTGAAATGAATTGAATGGATAAGGTAAACGTTAAGATGGGGAGAAAATGTTATCTTTTTTTTCATGACCGTTTAAAATTACCGAAAAATTTAGTAGTACTGTTGAAAGCGATTAATTTTGGTTGCTCGCTTATCAAATTTCAACAATGATTTAATGGCAGCTATGTGAAAATAAATTATCGCCAAATCGATGACGTTTTTTTTGACCTTATTGTCCGGTATAGCGTCCGATAACACGCAAAGGAAAAACAATAACCATTCAAGTTTTCCAAAATGTATAGGTTTAGTTGGAAAAATAAATTTATGGAGAATGTCGCAACTGTATGAAGTTATCGTATGTAGCATATATTTTATTATCAAGAGCCATGACTGGTACAGCATGGAAAAGCAAGTTGAAAGAGTGCAATAAGGGTGAAGGAGAACGGAAATGCGTGGCGTACTTGTGGTAAAACACCTAATAAAGTGAAACAACACAAGTGTCGAAAATGATATATGATGGTAGTGGATAACTATCGCGAAATGTAAAATTTTGAAATTTCGATTATTTTCTGTATAATTTACGCTATCCTGGTAGAATTCTACTGTGTGATTTGCGTTCTATCGATATTTTTTATCGAGCAAGTTTAAAAATAATATTTTGAAATTTGTAGATTGTACCAAAGCACAACTATAAATATGTAGGCCTACTACATGTTGAAGTTCATCATAAAAAAAGTCTTCTCTCAACGATTAATTTTCTCAACGTCGATCTTTAATGTGAAAAATATTCAACGAAAACATAACGAAGATTTATTTTTGGCCATTATTTATTGAAAAGCTGTGGGAACGTGTAAAATATTTAAGATATTAAAAGAAAGAAAAAATAAAGTCTTACGTAGAAAATTCGTAGGCCAAAGAAAACATGCGATGCTATTATAAGAGTTAAACACATTATATATCTTAATTTATAACTTCATTCGCGGTTGAAGCACATTTGAAAGTAGAAATGAAAACTGATGCATTTTTTGCTCGTAAATGATAAGCAATAACGATGTTTTGCTGTCATGATGAAAAACAGTTATGAAATTTTTCTTCATTTTATTTTCTCGGCTTGTTTTTTTCTACTTTGAAACCAGAGACTTTAAAATGATTTTTTTTTTGTAATCGAGCCCAAATAATTGCAGTTTTTACTTCATTTCATGAAATGAATTTTCTATATTAAACTTGAACACTAATGAAATTGCCATTTAAATATATGCAAAGATTATTTAAGATTTTTCGCAGCCGCCAAAGTCAAATAATTAACGTTTATATCCATTTTAGCCCCCCCCAGTCAAAAATACAATTTGTAATAGAGAAGCCTACATTTTTTGAAAGGGACATTTTTTTTTCAATTATGGTGTTTCAATTTTGAAAAATCGATACGCGAATATGAGTAACATTAAATGCTAATGCATAAGAAAATTAACGAGATTACTGCAAATAATAAGTAATTTTGTTATTTAAGTTAGGTACTTTTGAGATTGAAAATAGGGTTTTGTTGACGTAAGAAACAAGGAACATTCAACGTATCGCAAACCATCTGGCTCCCATTGAACAAAAAAGCATTTTCGCATCAACTAGACAAATGTCAACTAGTCAGCTTGTTTTGCTAAATTTCAATATAAGTGTCTTTGTAAATGATTTTTTCCCTTCTTTTTAATTTTCTGGTCCACAGTGAAGACGCTGGTATTACAACAGTGATTTAAAT
The DNA here is from genome assembly GCA_003261595.1 of Maconellicoccus hirsutus. Taxonomy (NCBI): domain Eukaryota; kingdom Metazoa; phylum Arthropoda; class Insecta; order Hemiptera; family Pseudococcidae; genus Maconellicoccus; species Maconellicoccus hirsutus. Next base: position 6,622 of record QBDW01000133.1, on the reverse strand, counting down.
TCTTATCTTTTGTTCGCCGATCCAACACTTAATTAATTCAGCCATTCAAAAAGACAAGTACACGAATCACTACGGAAGAGCGAGGAAACTGCCGAACGAGAAATTTATTAAGAAAAATGTAGAGAGGTTGTAAAAAAAAATACCGATGCGAAGTAAAAATTCGAGTGAAAAAAAGAAAGAAAAATGCATGAGAAAAGGGAAACTGAAAGGGATTAAAAATATAGTAAACGATATAACTTTGACATGTCACGCCACTCAAACAAATTAAATTTTGAGCAAGATGTCAAACGAATTGCTCCTTTTACTGAATTTTTTATACGTATACCTTTTCTATGAATTAGAGTAGGTAATTTTTTTCTTTTTTTCATAAAAAATTTCATATTATAGTTATCTTTGGGAAAAGATGTTTTAATTGAAAATTATTTTTCGATTCAATAAAACGAGGAGAATACTTAGCACCTTATTGTAGGATTACAACGAAGTAATTGAAAATTTTTTGAATAGAAATTAAATAACTTTTCAATTTGATCGTTGTGATTTTTATGCATGTTTTTTTTCTTTTTTTGTTCATATACTATAGGATAGAATTACATAGTACATATTTCAGCTCAGTTGCTGTCGGATATCCTATATATATATTTAATAGTAAAAATAAGTGTCAAAATTTCGTTATGTATGTTCATTCAGTCTCGATGAGCATACGTAATTCGAAGTTATTAATTTCAAACGAATCGTAAACGGAATAATTTTTTATTTCGATATCTCACTTCCTGTAATCTGTCAGCGCAGTGATCCTATCCTCGAGCAACAAACAAGCAACAATGTTTGATAAATAGAATAATTTTTGAAATTCTCTCGAAAATATTCCCCTTACACATAATGCACTGTATTTTCGATTTTCCGACAATTTTTTTAACGTCAGAAAAATTTATAGCTCTGGGATTCGGGTCCAAAGTGGAACTGTCGCAATAAAATCAAATAATGACGTTTTACGGATGTGTTGAATTAGCTGGTTCCGTTCAACTTAAAATGATGTAGTTTGTAAAAAGTAAACCTTGTGCGTAGTTCGTTGGTTTTTATGTTGTTATAAAATGTATATAACTTATGTGGACATCACGCGAGTAGGTAGGTATACCTACGTGTGTGTATTCACGGTATTATGGTTGAAATGAAATACAACCAATAATGTTGAAAACCGTACTACTCGTAGATGAATAAGAATGTCATACTAGCCACGAAATAGCAAATTGATTCGTGTGAAGAGGTATTGGAAATTTTTTCAGGACTTACTTCGTATACAGCTCCTAACGGCATCACTAAACAAGCGACCATCAGATCTGCTACAGCTAAAGATACGATTAAGTAATTGGCAACGTTTTGAAGATTCTTCTCGATTAATATTGCAGCAATAACAAAAACATTTCCTGGAAATAAATAAATAATATTAGTTTTTTCTCAAATAATTGAAATAAATATCTTCAGCTAAGGAATTTCAAAAAAAAAGCGAAATTCAATGAGTAGAATATCAACAAAAGTAAATTGTGTCGCTTCGCTAATTAATCAAGATTAAATAAAATTCCTTCGAAAATTTAACATCATCGTTCTTTTTATTCAATGTCGAGCCAGAATTCGTTGTGTTGAAATGTTTATTATTTGAAATTTTCCCTGTAAATTTTTTCTGTCAAGTTTACCTGACTTCGGAAAACTTGAAAAAGATTACTCTAGTGTACGTTCAATTGAAATCTTTGAAATGCTATTCAATTTAAAGCGTACTATCGCTTTGTTAACTTTTAAGAACTGAAATATTGTTTTAACAACACAATAACCTCGTCGTCGCCACATGGTTAACAGTGAAAATTCCGGATTTTCGCGCATTATTTCACGTCACTTAGGTAAAATATCATTACAAAAGTTTCTCCCTTTAGGAAACGTTTTTATGCATTTTAAAGACGTAGCCTTTGACTTTATACGTTGTTGAAAAATAAAAACTTGATCGCTGTAGAATTTCCCGGCGTGATTGGAAAATTTGACGAATCTTCGTAGCCAAGAAAAAACTTCATTTTTTTATAACACTTTCGTGGTGCTGTGAACAAAGGACAAAATTCGCATACACATGAATTCTTATGCATAATATTTTCATAAGTCTTCATTTCCGCCCAGTTTCTGGTATCTTCGATGCGAAATCGAAATAAAAAACTAAATCGCCTGAAAAATTAAAGAATGCAACTTACACGTCTCAAAATGTGAAAATTCCAATTATTTACAACGTTAAGTAGCTAAGTATGCTGTTCTGTAGCCTGTAGCTCATTTTTTTGAAATTTTTTCTCTTATAAAAAATGTTAGATAGATGAAAAGGTCTAAAAATATAAGTACAGGTGTTGGCATATTGAACATGACGATGGAATATACACTTTTACATCCATGTACTCATATGAGCAAGTGCAAGTATGAAAAAATTCTCTTCTAAAATGAATAGGAAATTAAATTTAGTAAATAGTAGTTTTAATCAAATCAACCGTTCAAATCGCCTTATAACGGCGACGACGAATTTTAAAGATAAAAGCTGCGAAGAGAAAATGAGATTCGGTGAGGTATAATCGTTTGTGTACAGTAATGGTTATGGGCAAGAAATGTTGACAAATTAACGCTATTTTTGGCTTGCTTATATGTAGTTAAAACGGAGGCGGAAACCGGAGCGGTTTCCACGCTTTCCAGTTATTTAATGGATCTAAAGTTTTCGAAAGTTGACGTAGAGTGTATAAGTGCGTGTTTGAGCGTGTATAATACACGCGCAGTTCGCATTCTATTCATTAGCGGTTAATAGCCCAGCATTTACCAGCCAATATACCTATACAGCGATGGAAAAATTTCTACCCGTTTTGTTCACGCGATATAGTGAAATATTGACCTTGCTATTTTGAATAATTTCAAAATAAATTGCTCATACCTACATTTGATCTCTTTTTGACAATTGTTATTTATAAACGTATCAATTTTAAATCAATAATCCATATCAAGAGCGTTTAAAATTCAATTTGTGAATTCTTTTTGAATATAAAAATCCTTAAGGGTGTGAATCTCATATGGATATAGGTTTTAGTTTGAAAAAAGGTGTTGTTATGCTGGTGGTTTTTCAATTTCAATTTTTGTTTTTTGTATTGAATATCAATAAACTTGGTGAGAGGGGTGCAAAAGGTACATTTGCACCGAGCCCGCAATTTTTCAAAGGGCCCTCAAATTTTCGTCAAGATATGCATGGTCAGTTAAGGCTTGGGGCTCAAAATTACAAAACTTGAAAAAAAATTACAAGTCATAAAGAAAAGGAGTCTATACGAAAATCTAGAAAAACTCTTTTGTAATTTTTATTTTTTTAGAATATATTTTCGTTCAATAAACATTTTTCTACTCTTGGGTCCGTTTTTTTACACGTGGTAAAGACTAAAGAGTGAGAAATGAGAGTTTTTAAAATATTCCAGAACAAATTTGGGGCCCGAAAAATTTTGCACCAAGGCCTGAGTTGGCTTTCGCTGACCCTGAATATCATTGTAAGCTAAGAAGTAGTTTTTCTGAGACTGCTCGTTAATTTATGCTAATTTTTGGTCTGTATACACGATTTATGTGTATCTATGCGATTTTTCAATTTCAAACGAGACTTTTCGTTGAAAATTTTCGGAAACTCAGTGAACACACATATAGATGAAGATTAATTCAAAATAACTTTAAAAAAGTACCTACACGTCATTTTTACCATCAATGCAATGAATGAATGATTGATTACACCAGTGTAATGTCAACTTTTTATCAGCAATATACGTCGTAACACATTCTAACTAATAATATAGGTGTATTTTGACATATTGAATAGATTTAAGGACGTGTAGTGAGTTTAACGACGGTAAAAAAAAGCTACATATAATTTTTCCCATTCGACATATACATTACATAGAGAAGGAGTCGAACGTCGATCCGCGTTGTATTTTGGCAGGTAATTAAGATCACATCGCACCGTGAGTGATCATTTTCTAAACAGAAATCATTTAGTTGGTCTTCCTTTCTCGCTGTCGGTACCGAGAAAAAAATATGATGAACTTTTCCCTTTGAAGACATCATTCAACGTGATCCAGTCGAAGACGGTTGTCGGATGTTTTAAAATTGCTTTTCATGTTTTAATGAAAAAAAAAAAAACTATTAAACACAGAACTAAGGGAGGCTTGTTAAGGTTTTGAGGTTCAACTTCTTTCGCTGAATTCGCTCATGTCACGAGAATTCGTTGGATCACCTACGTGGTGAAAGAAATTCAGTTTCTACTTCAGTAATTTTTTTCACTCTGACATTTCTTGGGTTGATCGAGTTGTATAACTTATACATTAATCCACGAAAGGTGCTACGCAAGAGATTCCAAGCATCGATACATTGACTCATCATCAGTTTTCTTCCAAGACTTAATTTCAAGGTAAAGGAACTTTTGAATTGTTGGGTGATCTTTGTGGGAAATGTGTGTGTTACTGAGGGAGTAAATCTAGATTCCTTTCCGAGAAATCTTACATCATTCCAATTGCCATTTTTTTGTGAAAATTTTCATGTCGTCTAAGCCATCAGAATTCACTTTGTCCTACTGGATGACCGAATTGTTTAAGTGATTCACAACTTCTTATAACTTGTGAGTTTTGAGTAGCACTGAAGTGAATCTAAATCGCACATGCGTTAAAGTGATTACGAGCCATTTTCATGTGAACTTGATGTTGGGAAAACGACAAATTCTGTGCTCAGATTTTAAATATGAAGAGGTTTTCGAAGACGATGAAATTAAACGTGTAAAATTACTTAAATTCCTCAAATCAGCCGTAATTTATCGTTTAATCTAATTTTTTTATTTTTTACCATTTACCTCTGTCATTTTGCGGACGCTGAAGGCCAAAGATGCCGGACATCTTTATAAAAAATATACTTTGTTGATTGATTGATCGATATTTTTCAACAGTACCTGAATCAATTGGTCACCCGGTAGGTAGTTTTTCTAATTGAAGAAAAAATCTATCAGGTACTGAGGTATACATTTACTTTAATAGTCGAAGTAACGGGCATTTCTTTAAAGTTGGTTCGGTAATGGAGTATTACGTATCAAGCTTCATGCTGCTTTTCATAAATTCGTCCTTTTCATGGTTTTTTGCAAAATCACTTTTCTTTTGCAAGAATAACTTTGAAAATCAAATTATTTTAACGAACTTATGCATAGTTCGGATATAATGAATAGAAGACGATCTTCGTTTTAGAAAAGTTGTCATAAAATGAATAAAAGTATTTTCCTGAAAGCGGTGCAAAATGAATAGGGAAAATATCATTTTATTTCAAACCAACAAAAATTGTAAAAAAATTAAGGGTGTATGCCTTCATTTACATATTAATTAGGCTATAAAGAAGTCCCTCAAATCATGCTCTCATTCCTCAAAACCAAATTTGAAGGTACCTATATTTATTCGAGGCTATGTAACGCGATCAGAGAAAGCTCATTTTTCTTTATAATTAGGTACGCAACGTCTTTGTTGTGTAGTATGGGTTGCGTGTATTCTGATATAAAAAGGGATATCGGATCACAAATCATAAGATGTCTAGCTACCTAATTTGTTGATAATGCTGGCTCTTTTGTGAAAAACATCGTTGTGTAACGTTTTACTAATCTGCTGCTGACGTACAATGTAAAATTCATAAGAAGAAAAAACCTTTTTTAGTGTGTGAATATAATGCGAGTAAAGTTTTTTTGATAAAATGTGAAAAAAATATTCGACCAAGTCGCAACTCGAAAATGAAAAACAATTGTTGGCCAAAATGAGAAAAAAGTAGTCGACCCGAGAGCTATGAAAGAAACCCGCAAGCATATCATAAGAGATACCTGATGTGAAAAAAAATACCTAATAACTACAGACATATTTAGGCATTTTTAATGAGTAGAACAGGGAGCATATTTAATACACATTTGTTCAAGAAAGTAGTTCAACAAGTGAAAAATTGCTAATTAAATAATAGGCCTACTATGAATTTCAAAAAAAAAATACAAATAAACTCTTATTTTCAATGTGTGGAAAATAAAATACTGTAAAAGCAAACAATCCCTTTCCTCTTTTCGTTATGCTTTGTAATCTTTTTCAAAGATGCATTGATATAATACTTCAATTTGATGCAATTTTAACTTTGAATCCATTTCTTATTATTTTGTTTATTACTCGTATTTCATCTATTTTTGAAATCGAACTCGAAACTTTTACCTCCTCAGAGTTAATCGTTATCATTACACTTTCTGTTTCTAAGTACACTGGCATTTTAAATGTGATTTGTATACTCAGCAGCTTATTTTTACCTACTTTTTGAATGATTATGTATCGATATATATCTACATATTCTTCATTTGTACTTTTAATTGAAGAGCTTTTTGCACCATTAATCGTGTAAAATCTGTGTATATCAATAATAGAGTATCACCTTGCAAAAAAAAAAGGAAAAAATCGCAGAATTCATTATTCGAATGTTTACTCCGATATACTCCGATATACTCCGATATACTCCGATATACTCCGATATGCGCATCGAAATCCAATCAAATCATTTAATCATACTCGTCAATGTG
>QBDW01000132.1:0-141194 GCA_003261595.1 Maconellicoccus hirsutus | reverse complement strand
CGACGCTCGAATATGCTGATTTTTGAAAGATGACGGCCGTCGAATTAATCGGATCGGTTATCGAAGTAATTGTTGAACACACAACGCAGCTTGGCGTGGTGTGGAATCCACATTAAACCGGTGTTTCGCGCGAACGTTTTTTCTTTTTCTCGTTATACTCGTAATACTCGTAAGCGGCGCGGCGAAAAATATGATATAACTTTCTCTATTTTTTGTGCGCGTTATCTAGGCGCGATTATCGGGTCAAATGTCGTCGTCACTTTCACTGATTTTTTTCGCGTAAGTAAGTAGCTAGTCGTTCGAGTAGGTTGGGTGCCGCGGCGGTCGCGCTACGCCAATCACGCCGTCGAGCCGTTAATTACGAGTATCAAACGAATCGTCTTGGTTTTATGTTTGCGCAACGGATGTACGTGCAGTATTTTTGCCTACTCGTATATGTATTATGTACTCGTACCATACGCCTGTGTGTAGCTGTGTACCTGACCACCTGTACACGTACTTGTGCATACGAGAACGAGTATATACGCGTAGAGTTACTCGTATAGTTTCGCCGCCAGTCAATTCGACTGCAAAGCGTGAAGGTGTGTGATCATCGGTCGGCGTACTGCATCAGCACGTCGAATAGCCGCTACACTTGTACTCGTACGTATCAGTAGGTAGTAGGTACGTAAATGTTTCAAGGTTCGCTAAACGTGCTTGCGTAACTTTGCGAATTCTCGTCTTTGCACGAGTACTCGCTTACCAATGGTATTGTTTGCAAAATGCTGAATGAAACAAAACACGGTTGTAAGTTGAGTGTGACATTTTTTCTACGTACGAGGTATGCCTTTGCCACGTTTCTCCTTGAAATTAAATTCACAAATTAACCTCCGATGGTCGATTCTTCGCTCTGGGCCCGGGGCCTTGTGCTTCACATTGCTGCGTTACCATACTAAACACCCTTGTGGCTTGTACCCTTTTTGCCAAGGATGCCAAATAAACTTAACACTTACACGTATTATGCACCACAATTGTACTTACAGTAGTGATGCAGTGATGATCGTTTATAGTACGAATAGTAAATGCGAGTACGCTTAACTACAGAATGCTGCACTGTGTGTACTATTAACGCATGTCGAATTAAGGTTGTCGATCAGCGATTACGGTTTGCATGGCCTACGTAACTCGCAATTCGCTTTACCCTACCGCCTCGTATTACCCGGCTCAACGATTTTACGAATCGCTGATCAAGCGAACCGCGTCAGAACGCATCAATTCCCGTTCCCGTTCCCGTATATTTGCTTCGATATACGCTCGTATTCGTAAGTTAATAGTTACAATGATCGACTACCTCAGTACCTACTACCCACTACCTACTACCTACCTACAGGCGTCTGGACGCTAGTACTCTGCAACTACACCGGCACCAGCTACATTTTGTCATCCTGTATGAGTTATGGACTATGGTACACTACATACATTATGTACATCTACATACATACTCGTAGCTAGGTGTATTCTATCTTTACCCTCTACCTGTATAACGGCAATTCGAATTGGCGAGCTTGTTTGAATTTCAATGGCAAATCACGCAGCTACTTGAAATGAATGATAAATGATACCGATGGCGGGTTGCAGCGTTACGTTGGCTACAATGCCTACAATAGAAATATATCTGCGAGAATAATAAAGAGTACGTAGCAGTCGTGGAACGGTATAGCGGTGTAGTGCAGCGCAGCACACCGAAGCGGCGGTAAATAGATAATTCGGTCACAAAGATACGATGAACTTGTCACGTCACGGATTATGGTGCGTTACGTATACGTATTACTTACGTAGCGTACGTAGCGTACGTCGCCATCTTCGTAAAGGCTACCCTTATATTGATGGACGTTTTATGATAGCTCAGCAAGGTCTGAATGCGATTAATAGAGAGAGAAAACGGACCATACTCGTAGATGAAACATGGCAGAGCGTCATTGAGAGCAAGTCCTTGGAGCGATGTGACCCAGATTTGTTGGTCGCTTGTGTATCGTTTATCGTGCAACGGTCGACCACAAGGATGAAATATTTTCGTCGTCGATGTTTCAAAACGATGGCCGACCGCTATAGCGAATTGGTATCGACGTATCGTTGAGGTGTACCCGTAGCCATACGCTAATTACCTAGTACCTAGTGTACTTAGACCTACCTACTACGAGTACCTATGGCAGCCTGGCACCTATGTACCCAAGTACACGGATTCGTAATACGCATACACGAAACGAACAACTGTTCTTCAGGCGTTTAAATTTTGGTGTATCGTATCGCGTCATGGACGCTGTGCCGTACCGCTGTCGCTGTCGCCGACCTTATCGTCTGTCTAACAACCATGTTCAGTCTTCCAGTCCATGTTGATCGAGCTGTCTAACCGCGAACCGCGACAGCCAATGCCGACGTCATTGCCGCCATTTCGTTCAATCAGCCGCGAATATGATGAAATATACGCACCAGCATGAGTCATACATTTGTGGTTGTGTTTTCATTATTTCTAAATGTATTCGCCTGTTCGTTCGTAAGGCGCGGCTCAATTACCATAATATGTAATGTATACGAGTATATCCGTTGTACGTAGTACGTACCTATACCTACCTTAGACTTACATAGAAATGATCCGGTAACCATTGCCCAAAATCTTAGTAATTTTTGGGCATGCTTCAAAACTCGTCAGAACAAGCAATTTTTTTCTCTAATGTGCAGTAATGATTCCCGAATAGTTCGAGAATGCTTCTTATAATATGTAGTGTACATTTGACGATAGTTCTTGAGTCATCAAGAACAGATACTAGCCTATTGCTTGCTAGCCATTACTCAGTTTTAGAGAATATTCACTCGTTGATTAGAAAAATTTGCCTACTATAGTACTGAAAAATTCCTTGGAGAAAAATTAAAAATTGAAAATATACAAAAACAAGTTCACCGTTATAATAATTATGTACTCGTATTTGAATATAGAGGGTCATCCACGAAAAGCGAGCCCCTGACTTTGAAAAATTATTGCGAAGCACCCGGTAGAGTTACCGAGATGAGCGAGTGCGAAAGTTGCTCTACAACTCCTTGCGCGTCTTTTGGGTTAGGTGCGAACTCCGTGAAAATTTATCTCTATTTTCTGGAAACGTAGCTTCGCCTCTACACGGGGTTTCGTTAGAGAAATTAACTGAAAAATTCAACCCTTTTGAGTGTGAAAGGGCGATGGGTGACCACCTTTACCGATTTCGGATTCCCCGCATCAAAACACGCTGGTTCCCACCATGGATACGCGCGATTTCGCTTTTTATGGGACCGGGGGAGGGGGGGGGGTAATGACCAACTCCGCCGTTTTCAGATTCCTCGCGTCCATATACACTAGTCTGACCATTTTTTGACCAAATCCGTCCATTTTTAGATTTTTGAGAGAAAAGTCCCCTAAATGGGTTTTCGACTTTTTTTCTTGACCGTTTCCGGAAAATCTTATAATTAGCGTAGTAAACGTCTCGTGCGCGGAGTTTCTTCTAACAATGTTTTCCGTTGAATTTTCGGAAAATGCTGAAGAATTTTTTTTTTTCAGAATCGCAAAAATGAACGTTTGCCCCGTCAGGTCAACGACTGCTACGACCACAGCTACCGATGTAGTGGACGACTGCCCTTCAGTCAACGGTAACAGTTCCATAGCACAAAGGTAAACCAACTCTGCCCTTGAATGGTGTAAAGTAATTTTCCTTGTTTTCTTTCTCTATTTTTTTTTTTTTGAAAATGAGGCGGGGGAGGGAAGTTCAAAAATTGACTAAAAGTTTTGAAATCTGGCGAAATAAGTATTAGGTGATTAATTTTAAAATTTTTTTACCAAATTAAGATTTTACGTATTGCACTTTTTTTCTTTTTTTTTGCTCTCATTTAAAATCGTGCAGACATGGCAGTTCTGCTGTTAACAGCAAGTCGTTCGCATGCGTTTTTTCAGATTAGCCGCTCTGCAAAGAAGCGGCCAAGTCGATTGGAAAAAAAGAATCTCGCGAATAGTGCCGGAAAATGAATTACCTCCCATTATCAATATCAACGTAAGTGCGGTATACTCGTATGTGTAGTGTAAGATAATAGTATGGTCGAATTGCGCTGTGCGCTGGTAATGTATCCATTTTCGTAATTCTCGTTGCAGGAAACTCAGGAGCTGTTGAAAAAAGAATTAACCAACGGCTTCCGATGTAAAGTATCCGCTGAAACGTATGCTGAAGAGAAGAAAGATAGTTCGTTGGCGGAAAGATTAGAAAAACTTGAAAATGCTAGTCAGACTTGGAAGAAACGAGTCGAACCATCGGACGCGGCGCAGTTCTCGGTCGCCGGCAAAATGGCGTCGTCCACTTCAACCGCGACCGTCCTCGTCAGCGCTGTTACTTCGCCACTTTCCGAACGCAAAAAACGCACTCCTTGCCCTTCGCGCTTCAAAAGTAAGATGAATTATCGAAAAATCGGCAACCTATTACCTTACCTAGTCAGGTTCAGTGGCGTAAGCAGGGGGTTAGTGTGGTGGAGTGTGACAATCGAACGAAGCTCGTCTACCGTTTGCTCCCCTCGTGAGTTTCATCGGCGTGATTAACCCGCGATTGTTGTCGAATAGGTTTTCGAGAGAAAAATGCGGCTCGTTCTACTCCTATATCACCTGAAAAAAGTAAATCAACTACGGCTGTGTTCGGTAGAAGTCTCTCGTTACCGTCGTCGGATGCAAACGATTCGGGTAAGCGAATTTTGTGCGTACCTACCTAGCTACCTACCTACTACCTACTCCGGTAAATCTTTTAATACATTCTACATTTACATATGTAGCATACTACTCGTAATAGGCAGACTGTCGACCGTAGACGTATTTTGGTATTTGAGGAAAAAGGGTAGCTCTACACGCTACAGCTACGTCTACGTTAGTAGTACTGGTATTTCGATATTTTATTTGCGTAGTAATGGAAATTTAAAAAAAAATGAAATGAACGGCTTGTCGCCGCTATATCGAGTAAAGTTTCGTTTTTACGTTGGGATAAATTTTTTTTTTAAAAAAGATCGCGCGTGAAAAATTTTTAGTAGGTAAATTTATGTTTTACTACATCTTTCCAAATGAACGGTAACGTTAAAAAGGTCTCGACGTCGACCAATCTCGGCAAAGTCAAATTATCGAACGTCAAATCAATCATCGGCATGTATATCAGAGGCGAGAAGAAAATCGAAGAAATCAGGCATCCCTCCAAGTTGACGAGATTGCGTGAATTTGCGCGTTCAAAAAGCCATTCGGCGTGCTCGCCGACGGCGGCGAATGTTTTGCGGACCAACGTCGTGCATACTCCGAGGAAATCGTATTCGGCGCCGACATTGAGGCTAGGAAGGGTTTTCGTCGATTCGTGCGATATCGCGAAAACGGACGACTCGTTGGTAGCGCGTAGCTCTAGCTACTCGGTACACGACGCCGACGACGAGTCGCCGTCGCCATTCACGCCGCAACATCAACGACCCGCGCCGCCCTCTTCTGTTAAAGCTGTTCGAATCGACCAAGTGAATGGTATGAAATTCGGAGGCGAAAATACGCGTATCGGTTTGAAAACGGACGAATCGTCGTCGAACGAGGAGGAGAAAAAATGCGCATTCGCCAAATCGCCAACGCGTATAGATGGTAGCACGCGTATATTGCCGACTATCGAACCCTGTTGCGACAATCACGTTAGCGAAATGGAAATAAAGCGTAAGAACGTCGTGCATCTGCAAGTTAAAAATGTGAAAAACCAACGAAACGCCGAACAAGCGTCGTCGTTGCTCTCGTCCCCGTCTTCGTCGCGTAATTCGCATTCGCCCAATAAAATTCTTGCAGCCGACCACATGGTCATCGATACGGGCACAGCTCAAGATGATCGCTCCGTTGACGAGCGTAAGTCGTATGCCGCCGATGCGGTACCGTCTTCGACTCCGCTATCGACATCGACCGGCGCTTCGACGAGCGTCGCTTCCGGTAGTACGGTCGTCTTGACGCCATCATCTTACGGTAGCGGGAACGATGTCCGCGTAGCGGATGATGTTTCGCGTCGTTCCGTAGACGACGACCATCTGAAACGGTTGAAAAACGACGTGCGTCACTACAAAAAGAAAATCACGCAAGAACACGCTCAAATCGAACAACTGAACGGCGAAATTAAAAAGGCTCGTTTCATTCTCGACGAATACAACGCGTCTAGTAAAGAAAACGCCGTCGTTTCCAAAGCAGAATTTGAACACGTGCTCGGCGAATTTTTGAACGCTTCCGAAAATTCGTCTGTCGCCGCAAACGTTTCCAACGTTGGCATAGATTTCGTTATTGCCGATTATTTTACCAAATGTTACGATAATCTTAGTAAAAAAGTTTACCAAATTGATAAAGAGCGCAAAGTTTTATCTTTGGTAATAGATAATTTGAAGAAAGATAAAATACGCCTGCAAAATCACATTAACGACTTGCAAACTAAAATAAATAGGCCTATACAGGTTTAAAACGTGGTACTGTAAGTTACTGTACGAGTAAGTCGGCTGTTACGTAATTTTAGAATAAAATTTGTCGTTTTTCTTCTTCTTGCTGTCGTTGTAACGATTACGTATTACGTACGAGTAAATACTTTGCTTTTGGTTCTGCCTAAATACGTAGTAAGTAGCTGCATAGTACCTACTACCTAGTACATACTACATACATACTACGAGTAGGTGTAGGTGCGCGGTATTTTTGGTAGGTAATAATATGTGTGAGTAATCAAGTACCGGGTGGCCGGTGAATGTCCTTTTTTTTTTTGGTTTTATTGTAAAAATGGCAGCAGTTGCCTAAACAACGTTGAATTGGACGGGACCTCATTTTCTACGTTAAAAAATCAAATTTGGTCGTATTAATCCGTTCGGTGGAAAAATTGCAATTTACGCAAGTAGTTTTTATCAATTCTAAAAACATTGAATAAATTGCAATTTTCCAACTTGTCAGTGAAAGTGAATTGACGAGATCAAATTTGATTTTTTATTGAAAAAAAATTCAACATTGTTTCAGCCATTGCTGCCATTTTTACAATAAAACCGAAAAAAAAAGTAGTTTATTTTGCCGATGCAGCCCGCAATCAATCGGCTGCCAGGTAAATAGGTATTAAGCGGCTAAACCTGTGTTCGTTGTATTACGCAGGCGGCGAAAACGAAAACGAAAATGAAACCGGAACCGAAAATCGTAATAACGAAAATAACGTCGTCAGTGTTCCGCAGATATGCGACGAAGATTTTTATACATTTTTTGGAAGCATGGACACGTTATCCGTTACTCGAGAAGCCGTTGAGTTTATTTCGGATTTGGATGATATCAAAGTGGAAAAGCCACAACTAATGTAAGTCAACCGCGAGTGTCTTACCTTTACTCGTTATTAGCGCTGATCTGCTACCTCACGTGGTGTACGTATATAGGTATAGGCTACTGCGTATATTACCTGTAATACCTAGTTAGGTACTTATGCGGTTTAATTGCATTGGAATTTTTACCTAGTGAGTTTTTTCAGCCTCGGACTTAAAAAAATACGAGCTCAAAGGAAACACGCTACTTCGGGTAATCCGTTGAAAATGTTGTCTAGTCGCTTAGAAATAAAAAACGAATACAGGGAAGTGAAAACCAACGTTGCTGAGAAAGAACTCAAACGAATGAACGTGGAAAAATGTAAGTACCGTGCTCAGTACCTTCCTGACTAGTAGTCAACTAGTTACGTAGTACGTACCCTTAAACGTAGACATGCTGTGATTTTAGAGCCGTCGAAAGGAAGCGTATGGGCAACGCTTTATTATTCCCTATTTTGTTAGGTTAATAGGTATCATGCGCACAAATTGAGGAGGGCTCCGCAACATTTGCCCCATGCCTCGTGCCCCTTTTCGCTTTTGACGGCTCCGGATCCTGGGTGTTGTAGTACGTTAGTGTAGGTATCGTATAGTGTACGTATACATACTCGTATGCAATTCACTTATGTACGTAGTACGTATCGTATAACTTACTACGTAACTGTATGACACCTACGAATGGACAATATGCTTAATCTTCGTTGTACTTCATTCCAGTATCAAAAAGCTCAAATTTAGCTATCGAAGTACTGGCAGGTTTAGCTTCTAAGGAAGATTTCTCTGCGGTACATTTAAGAAAAGCCGCTACGCCTATTTCGGTACCTTTGTTACCGTATAAGCCTTTGATGTTGTTACATGTGAAAGGCAGAAGACACGTGCAAACTAGATTAGTAGAACCGATACCGCAATCCATCAATAGCGGAGATTGTTACGTATTGGTCACTTCAAAAGAGGTTGGTATTGGTAATAAGTCGATAATTAATGCGTAGATAAGGGGAATAAGTATTGGAGTTTGCTGCCAAACCCAGACGCAGGGAAACCGAACCTCTGAGTAAGATGGAAATCGGTTCGATTGGTAAGCAAAAAGAAGTTGAAGAGGCTGAAAGCCCGTGTAGGCACTAAGCAGCCACCTTTGCGGCCAAAAGTGCTTTGCGCGGTACTTGGCCCATACGGGTGGGGTGCTGCAGCAAAAAGAAGCCAAAAGAGGCCTTCGAAGCCCAAATATCCTGTAACGCCACTGCCGGGACCAAAGGCCATGACCAATGAAGGGAAACTGGACAGGATGCACCAATCACGTCACTGGAACAGCAGTAGACGCACCGGGACTGGGAAAGGCTGGCAGCAAAAAGACGTCAACAGAGGCTAGAGGCCCGCGTAGGCAGCTACCTCTGGGGCCGGATGTGCCTGCACAAATAATGGGTAACCAGAGGGCCGGCGGGGTGCCCCACTCGAAGAAGTGGATACTCTCGCAAAAAGAAGCTTAAAGAGGCGTAAAGAAGCCCAAACTCCTAAGACCTACTGTTTGAGTCGGAGGCAATAGCCGATGATGAGAAACCAACAGGATGCACCAACTGCGCCACAAGCTGGTGCAGGGTCTGGCGGGCACCATCGCACCCAAGGGGGCGTGCCTGTTGGACATCTGTGGAACAGTAGTGGATGCAGCCAACAGCAAGAGGGCTGAAGCAAACCGAAATACGTTGGTGTGCGGAAGCGTAACCGAGCTGCTAGCCAGGGTCTTTCATCTGGTAAAGATGCTAAAAGAGATTTTTAAAAAAAGAAGGTCTAGGTACTCGGCAGTACAGTTACAGTGCTTCACTATTAGTCTACGTACGGACCAAACGCTCAAAATAATGGTTGGTTTTTCAGGTTTATCATTGGATAGGCGAATTTTGTAATATTATAGAAAAATCTCGCGGTGCCGAAATCGCGCAGCATATTTTCACCACTCACGATCTCGGCTGTTCGGGCGCATCTCAAGTTAATACCATCGTCGAAGATGTTTGTAAACCGAATTCTAAAGCCGCGCAGAGTTTCTGGATGTTGCTCGGCGTTCAAACCGATCAAGCTGCCTCCTTTAAAGGTACAATTCGTATTCTCGCAATTTGCGTCGACGGTTGAATCTCACGTCGTTCAAACGAATAACCTTGATTGCAGCGGCCAGAAGTGGACATCCGGACGAAGATGAAATATACGAAAATCAATTAATTTCCACCAATATGATTTTCGAAGTAGTCGAAAACGAACTAGTTCCGTGTGAAAAATATTGGGCTTCTGTTCCCAAAATTCAAATGCTAGATCCGCATAAGGTTTGTAATGAGTGTAGTTGGTACTGACTTGTACCACTTAGGCCTACTGTATATACGGTACCTATTCGTGGATATTTGTGAACCAGTCTATTTGGCGTATTTTTGCCGCAGGTGTTTGTATTCGATTTTGGAAGCGAAATGTACGTCTGGATGGGTAAAAATGTCGACTTGAAATTGAGAAAGTCTTCTGCTAAACTGGCCGAAGAATTATGGAATAACGGATATAATTATGAAGAATGCGATTTATGCCCAATCACCTCGGTTGCCACCATCGGCGAAAGAACAGGTACGTTGTGTATACCTAGTACCTAGTACCTCTACCTACGTGTAAAAATGATACAGTTAAAACGCCAATTTTTACGTTTAGTCGAAGAAAACGAAACGTTTAAAAAGAATTCAACAAGGCCGGAGTGGTGTCTCATTGCAAAAGTCACTCAACACATGGAGACTGTTTTATTCCGAGAAAAATTTCTCGATTGGCCCGATTTTTCCAGAGTGATCAGAGCTAAAGGAAAAGATGAAGATATGGAAAAACAGGTAGACATCTGAAAATTTTTCATTTCGATATTTGTAGCGAAGCCCTCATTCTTTATTCTCGTGGATGTAATTTATGTTCGTATGAATGCGTATTGCTATTTGCTACCGCTATTTTTGTGAAGAATGGTATTCCGACACCAGACGGGAGTAGGAAACTAGGAATAGCGTTGGTCATTCATTCGTGTCATTTTAGGTACTACCAGAGCAAGAGGGGTAGAGAAATAGATACTCAGTCCCAAATACGTTGTGCTTCTGATGCGTAACATTGCCAAAGCATGGCAGGTCCCGCAACGCTGGTGTAATATCTCGGGATCTATACAATGAGTTTGCATAAACTAAATCTGTATAAAATAAATGCGGACAGTATACATACATATATGTGTATTGCGTATTATGCGAGGCCGGGACGAAAATTTGCCTACGCATTGTTAGACAGCTAACTATGCGTATCGTAGAAAACTGATCAGAACAGAGAAAGGTTCTGAGACCAGTGGCCTTGGAACTTTACTGTAGGCTAACTTTCAGAAATAGGACTGTAGGTATAAGGGTAGAGATACGCCTGTAGCCCTGTACCAGTATGCGGTTGCATTACGTTACGTTACATACGTACTATGTGCTATATTTATATCATTGTTTTACGTTCAAAACTAGATCGACGGAAGTCTCGATATTAAACCATGCAACGTTAAAGAAATGCTTGCCGTGAAAGCTACAGAGCCTGATTTAATTCTGGAAGGTGGCCATCTTGGTAGAGGAACCCGATATTTCGACGAGGAGGTAAATGAAATTTTTCGCGTCACTTACGAGATATTTGGAAGTAACATAACGCGTAACGTATGTGCAACTTACAGCGTCGTAAATTTTGTATGGTAAGCACTTCGGATGTAAAAGTATGGCATGTATCTGAATTCGAGAGCGAAGAATTACCACAAGAATCGCTAGGACAATTTTATAGCACAGATAGTTACGTTGTCAGATGGATTTACTCGATATCCTACACCGGTAAATACACACACTCGTATACCTACGCGTAATTTATCGCAAGTAATATAGCCTATTGTTGTTATTGTTATTATTATTACTATTATTATTATTATTATACCTACTCGTACACTAGCAAGCCGGTTAATGCGCTGCGCGTATGAAAATTCGAATTATAACGTGTAGCAACTAGCGAAAATGGTAGCGAAAACAATTTTAATTTATACGGTACCTATTTATTTAATTGCCTAATTCTTAAAATACATAGGCACACCAAACTCCTTGCGGGTTTCGCATTATTTTAATTTTACTTATTGGTACACCTCCGTATCCTTACTTGTGACCGCACCCACTAGCACTCACTAGTGTGAGATCACTAGCCCAGCTATAGCACAATGGACAGTTACCAGTCGTCATTGGTGGCTACTGGCTAGTACTTTGGTCTCGGGGAGTAGGGACATCTTTCGGCCTCTTTTTTGCCTAGGATTAAAAAACTTGTTCTCAACTCACCGATCAGGCTCACTGTCAGTGAGAATTGATACGCTATATTCTACAGTGTGTCGCAGAAGTCCCGCACGGTACCTTTTATTTTTGATTGAGGGGTGATAGCGAAAAAAATCCACCGGTTTTATACTTCTTCTGTGAGACTCATTCTACGAGGGGGTTAAAAATTTTTGGACTACATACAGTGTGTTCCACAGACCACAAAACGTGTTTTTTCTCGAGAAATTCAAATAGAAAGGGTGTGTTATTATGTTGGAATCAAACACTACGCCCCAGTGTGGTAATGATGAAAAAAAAATTTTTGCAACCGGTTCAACGGTTCTCAACCGGTTATTAATAACTCCTTGGAAAAAAGAGATATGAAAAAATTTTTTTTACAAAAGTTGTAGAGCGTCAAAAATGGTTCAATTTTGTAGAATCATTTTTGCAACCGGTTCGATATTTCGCTGCTGGCAGCCGATATTCTTGTCAAAATCGTGATGAAACGTGTAGTCATGGAAAACCGATGACCCCAGCAAATAAGAGATAGAGAAAAAGTTTCAAACAAAAGTTGTAGAGCATCAAAAAATATTGATTTTTTGTCTTATTCATTTTTGTATTCGGTTTGATATTTCACAGGTAATGCTCGAAAGCAAAGTTGCAATAACATCTAAGATACAAATTTCTTCTAGTCGTGGTTGAGAACCACTGAACCGATTGCAAAAATTTTTTTTTCATCATCGCCACACTGGGGCATAGTGTTCGATTCCAACATAATAACGTACCCTTTACATTTAAATTTCTCGAGAAAAAACACGTTTTGTGGTCTGTGGGACACCCTGTATGTAGTCCAAAAATTTTTAACCCTCTCGTAGAATGCGCCTCACATGAGAAGTATAAAACCGGTGGATTTTTTTCGCTGTCACCCCCCGATCAAAAATAAAAGGTACCGTGCGGGACTTCTGAGACACGCTGTATGATTTTAGCCGTTTAATGAGTAAGATGATGTTTTTCATTTGAGGTAATGAATCTGGAATTAATGGTTCGGAAATGCCTAGATTATTTCTATGTTGGATGAGGTTTGGGCAAAGGAAGAGGAGGTGATGAATGGACACTGGTTCGACGTTACAAAATTGGCACGTGGGTTTGGGGGATCGTTGGTATAGATGACTATGAGTAAGTTTGGCATGACCGATTCGGAGACGGATGATGATGACCTCGTCGGAACGGTCGAGGAGCGAGAGATTTTTCCAAGGATTAACGGGTTTTTCATGTACAAAGAGTTTGTTGTGAAATGTGAATATTGGTAATTTTTGAAAGTTGAAAATTACAAAATTTCAATTAAAAGTAAAGAATTAAAAAAAAATCGAAAAATAATTTTAAATCGCGAAAGAAATGTTTTCCCCCCTAATTCGAACCCGCTGAATCCGAAAATCGCATCGGCGGACCGTTCTGGAGCTTCCAGCGCGATTTTCATTTTTCTCCAGGAATTCAAAATGCTCCAAAATGGCTTGCCGATACGATTTTCGGATTCAGCTGGTTCGAATTAGAGGAAATACTATTTTTCAGTCGATTCCGATGTGCGTGGACGAAAAAGGGATTTTTTTTTCATTTCGTAATACTTTGCTATGAAAAAACTTGTCCAGAAAAACCTACACGAGGTGTTCGGCTGGAGTTTTCCGGAAATGTGGTCAAGTCGGTTCGGTAGGTTGAAAATAAGAGAGAACCAAGTTTTTAGCGGTCCAATCTCAAATGGACGCTTTCTGGAGCATTTCGAAATTCCTGGAGAAAAACGAAAATCGCGCTGGAGGCTGCAGAACGACTCACCGATGCGATTTTCTTATTCTGCGGGTTCGAATTAGGGGGAAACATTTCTTTCGTGATTTGAAATTATTTTTCGAGTTTTTTTTTCTTTTCTTTATTTTTGATCAAAATTTCGTAATTTTCAAATTTCAAAAATTCGCCAAAAATCGAAAAGTCAACTCAGGCAGCTAAAATTTTGGTTTTGGGTTTTTTTTGACATGCTCTTTTCAGAAATCCTACTCCCATTCAAATCCGCGCCGGACACCTCGAGTAGTTCCCTTGTGAGATAAATTGGGATTGATGCACTTCACTGAAATGCTACAACTAACGTGCATAAAAGTCATATACGTGCCAATTAAATACTATGCCCAAATTTTACATATAACTGAAATTCGGTATTTGTTTACTAGAAATAAAACTAATTACCCTCTCCTCTCCGATAGTGAATTCCTCACCGAATCCATTTCGCAAAATGAATCTCCTCAAAGAACGAAATTTCGTTTCTGTTTATGGCATCATTAAATATGCAAAATGATTACTTCGTTAGATCATAACTTACAAAAGTAGCAAAAATTTCCGCCATGAAAACCTGAAAGGTAATCAAAACTTAATAATATTTCAAAATAATATTACTACATTTGGTAAATTTCTTAACATTAAAGTACCTCATTTAACGTGCCGAAATACTTTATTCGTTTCACGAAGCACAATAATAAAATTCCGGGACACATTGTACAACGTGTACGTATATTCGACGAATCAAATGCGTTCGTATAAAATCGTGTGCAATTTTATTTATCGCGTATGATACGACGCGACGCACAGATGGCGCGAATGACGTGAAAACATGGCTGCATTTTAGCAAAATGAAAGAGGCTTAGCGGCTTATTAAGAAGAGTTTTTGTTACAAAGGGCGTACTTTTCCACCTATATAGACATTACGTAATAAATAACAAAGTTGTAAAAAATTTCATTAGTATAATATGGAGAATTTTTTACGTGTTTGTGCTTCATTTCTTTTTTTCTCGTTGGTCGACAATTTTACGACAATGCGTAAAATTTTTTCAATTTTTTTTCGACTGTAATGACATGCTATTATCCTCTTGTATTTTTTCTAGTTCGGTAAAAAAGGTCACCGATGTTTTAAGGGTGTTCTTGAAGGATAGCGAATTTTAGGTGTACTCAAGAGAGAGAATGCCTTCTCGGTATAATTATCTCGTGCGGTATTATCTCAGTCCATTAAAAAGATTATCTATGCGTTCAAGTGGTAATTTGCAAATGCTATGCGTCTCGTGAAAGTATATTTTACTAGCTCGAATAAAAAGTAAAAACTTGAATCGAGGATTGTAGCGTCGACTTTGAAAAGCTACTTTCAAGTACATCGACCGTTTATACTCGAAGGTTTAATTCGTTTTAACGACTTATTAAACTTGATGTATAATAGTGGAAATTAAATTGCTAAACCAGCATCGTAAAAGTTGTAAAATTAATAAAATATCAAAAAAGGAAACAGCAGCTTTGGGGGTTTATCGAGAAAAACTAACACGCAACGTTAACTCTTTTTTCACTTTTCCTTTTTTTTTTCGCTAAAAAAAAGCCTTAAACTATAAAAATACGCTATAAAATCACAATGTAATAAAAACCAACCGAGTACGTACGTTTATAGGCATTAAAAAGTTGAAAATTAAGAACAAATTTAAAATTTTCAAATACCAAGAAAACGATAGCTATATAAATTTTAGTATTACCTTCAGCCCTTCAGACATCATGTCGCTATATCATATACTTATTACCTAGGTTGGTTTAAAAAAAAAAAAAACTTTTTCAACCCTTATTTAAAACGAAGAAGAACCATATACTAACGCGATTAAGAGATAAAAATTCATCCGGTGAAATTAAAATAATTTTTGTAGCTTGCTCAGCAGTATAAGTTCACTAAAAAGGTAAAAGTTTGCTAAGCAATTACTTAGCAGGTATATTTGGACTAGGTTTTTATTACGTTTTAATTACACCTTTGCCATGGTCGGTTATGACCTTATCATCGGTATAATTTATATAGCAGTTAAATTTACGTCCATCTTAATGAATTATTTAATTGCAATTTTCTCAGCGTTTAAGGCGTTGTTGAATTTTTCGCGAACGTATTTATCTTTTACGAGATCACACCAGAGGCCTATATCTTACGAGCTTGCTCGTTACCGGAGTTTATGTACTTCTAGACCGTAGATGATGGCCGAAGATTGTATGGCGTTCTTTAAAAGCCCGAAACGTTCGCATTAATTAAGGTAAAAGCGCACCAGTGTGAAAATCCGCCTCTGTTCCAATTGTAGGTATGCATGGTGTTTTGAAAACATGTAAATCGTATCAACAATCTAGTCTCATTTATAAAACCCGCATTGCAGTATCAACACATTACTCGAGTATTTGCGCTTTATCGTTGTTAAAATTGCACGGAGCTGCGATCCTAAATCTACTCGGTGAAATTTACCAGTCCGCGTAATGTTTTAAGAATCCGATGTGTACGCAATTAGATAAACAATATAAACGTTGTATTTCTTTTTTTAATTTACGAAAAATTAAACCTTCGTACCATGCAGCTCGACTATTATGCATACAAAATTAAAATCCCAGACGTGTTTCAATCTTAACGCAGATCTGCGGGCTGTATTTTTTCGTCGAGAAAGAAAAAATTGCTGAAAAAACGCGCTATACACAAAGGAACGAACGAGCGTTTGGAGACGGTAAAAGAAAAAAAAAGTCGTTGAAAATGGTTCGCGTTATCATTTCAAAATTGAAGTAATTTTAATCAGAGATGGTAATTCGAAGAATATCTAGTATTATTTTAGCCGTTAAATGCGCGCAGCTTAGAACCACCAAGAAAAAATTACAAACTCGGAGAAATTAAAAACATCGTTTTATTTGACGAGTAACCGTGCAAACGCGAAGAAAAAACAATCCTAGGTACTTATGGTTTATAATTAAAAAAAAAAGGAGCAATAAAGTTGGTATAATGTGTGCTTCTCGTACATGCGAGCTCCTCGTTATGTAAAAATTCTTCATTATCGTTGCCTGTCTCTCGTGCCTTATAACGAAAATTTTTCATTGCTGGATGTTTCTTGTTCGATGGTGAAATAAATCAGGTTCTTGTCTGGAAAAACGAATATCTCAATTACA
The DNA here is from genome assembly GCA_003261595.1 of Maconellicoccus hirsutus. Classification (NCBI taxonomy): domain Eukaryota; kingdom Metazoa; phylum Arthropoda; class Insecta; order Hemiptera; family Pseudococcidae; genus Maconellicoccus; species Maconellicoccus hirsutus. The sequence goes on along the minus strand of QBDW01000132.1, from coordinate 124,554 downwards.
TAAGTTTAAAAGAATTGAGAAAATTATCGCAAGTATTTGCATATTTTTTTATCCTGAATGGATAATTATTATTGATGATTTTTCAATCAGGTTATCTAGCGATAAAATTGAAGAATTTTATTTGGGGACTCAGAAACCCAAAATGAGACATTAAATAGTTTATTCAGTTCCAATGAACATAATTCGGTTAATTTTTTTCAAAACACTCAAAACATGAAGAATATGCTTGAATTTTTGAAAGACTGCATCAGGCTTATTATTTGCCCCATTTCGTTGGCTCTTTCTAATACACAGATTTTAAATTAGTCATATGGACCCAGCTTCAAGGGGTATCGGCTCGATTGATTTAGAAATATATTCGTACGAGGTCAGGTTTTCAATATCTACGTTGACTCCTGTGGAAGAATTGTCATCGTGAAAATTGCTGCATTGAATGATATAATCTGTCAAAAAAATTATTTTTTTAGTAATTTTATTTTTTTTTAATTCTACATACAGGGTGTTCCGCAACCAGGCATTTGCCTTCAAACCGACGATGCAGCTGGCCAAACTATACAGGTGTATGAAGGTTTGCCGATCCTAACTTTTTGAAGGGACGAACTTAGACTATCACAAAGGTTGTTTTTTCAGAACGTTGTAACTCATTTGGTAATTTAGATAGACAAAATGTTTCGGGAACTTTTTTCTGCAACTTTTTAAACCCTATAAAATCGGTCATGTTCATTTTTCATCTAACTCGTAAATTGAAGGAATTATAGCAATTTTTTTACAATTTTTATCCTTTGGTTAGAGTTGGCAAACATGCGTACACTTATGTAATTTGGGCGGCTACATCATAAATTTGAGTTAGAAAACAAGAATTAGAAACATTAGAAAATATAAGAATTAATATTCAAACAATCGAAGTTACCCAACTGAATATTTATTTGTAAATTAATCAAAACATTACAAATACAAATACAGTGGGCACCGCTTGATAGAATTGCGGTTATTAGATTAAACCGCTTAATAGAATGGAAATTAATTGGAACCGAACGCTAGTATTTTTTCATGTACAATTTTTATCGCTTATTGTTATGAATGGAGAGTATTTGATCGGTTAATAGAATAGAATATTCTTGAATTATATATCAAAAAGTACAATACTATGGAGAAAATTTCTACTTGCATAATAAATATACGGTATTTATCAATGAGATGTTGGATCAGAACAAAAAACAAACAAAAATTTAAGATTTTTTTTAAAAAGTTGATTAAATAACAAATGACGTGTTCAATTTGAAAAAAATTCCTATTTATCCATATCTGTACATATATGTACATACGTATATGTAATGAATCTATAAATTTGACTTGTGAATTTTTAAATAAATTTTTCTATTTTTTCATGCTTGCTTATTAGAACAGACCGCTTAATAGAATCGAATTCCCTTTGGCCTAATGCGATTCTATTAAGCAGTCCCCACTGTAATATTTTTTACAGCCAATAATTTCCATTTCAATAGTTCGAAGGCGATTCATAGTCTACGGAACACCCTGTATATTTTTTGATAAAATTATTTTGTCTAATTTTTTTATAATTTATTCGAATTAATTGGATTTTAGTTTTCGTTTTTTTTTAAATAAATATTACGTTACAAATATATTTACATTAATTTTGAATATAATTTTTATTCAAATTTTTGTACGGAATAATTTATTTAAATATATTTTTTTATTGCGTAACAATTACATTATTAATATTATATTATGATAATTTACTCGTTGTGTGTTTTGGCATATTACAAAAATTACCGGATATTTAATTATTAAAATTGTTAAAAAATTGACATGGTAGCATACGCATAGTCTTTTTTATTTTCACAATTTTTCCTGGGTTTTACAGACATGACACAAATTTTCATAATGTAATTTGAACGGTTAAAAAAGCAGGAAAAATTGATGTATATGCTACGCTATGATATTTTTACCTAGGAGCTTAATACGGTTTGCATTTCCGTCATTCATTTACCCATTTCAAAATACATTTGTTCTTTTTCAAAGTGTCTAGATTACGAGTTGTTATTTAAGTGCATAATTTTACCTCCATCAAATTCTCCGTTTGGGGTAAAAAATTTAGTGGAAAAAAAATGAAGTCGTCGTGAAAAAATATGGATATATTTAACACGAGGATCGTACTTTGCACACAGGTGTAAAAGAAGCAACGTTTTATTGAAAATAAATTGAAGCCGGTTTGACGGTGTAACGCAACGATGCGAAAAGTTTACTCAACGTAGGTTTTATTTTTTATTTTTTTTGCTTTAGAGAAAAAAGTTTTTAGACCGCATACATGTATTTGGCGAGTTGGCCAGCTGAGACAGCATTGAAAAAAGTGAGAATTAATACAGACGGGACGAAAACGTTTAGGGTGTTTTGTTTATTGTATAACATTTTGTAGGTATATGAGGTGTAAATGGATTTTGAAAAATATCGTGACAGCGATTGATTATAGTATTGGAAACCATTAAAGTGAAAAAAAAGCCAAAACTTGAATCGGCTGGATAGCGTCGAGACCGAGTTCAACATCTCGGCTACGTTATACCTGGCCGTAATGTTCTTGCGGTTATTGATAATGTATTTGAAACAACAGCTGCACGTGACAGTTAAGCTGGATGTTTATTGTTTGGAAGTCGAAAATGCAATGGGCCGCCGACTGAAATACAACCGTACTACGGATACATGGAGTTGGAAAACTCCTTAAATCACAATTACTAGTACGAAACATACAACCGGCCTCGTTTATACCGATTGCTATTACGCAAAAACAGAAATAGGCGTAAGTTTACACAGATTTATCACAACGGAGAGAAACAGCCAAGAAAGCAACTCAGCCGATATAAAAATTTACTCGAAAATTGAATCGTCATCCAGAAGTAAACAAGATGAAATAGTAGTTCGGAAATAAATCACAAATCGCTACGGTATTTTTTCCCCCCTCTTATACCCTTCCCTTTCATTATAACAGCAATTTATTAACTTTTACGTTTCACATGGTTGCAACTCAATCTTGAAAATGGTATTTGCATATATTTTACGTATATATTTTTTCCTTTTTCCGAATACTCGCGTAGACTGGATGTGCAACTCGATGAAGAATTTATTTCGGAGTGTTTTAAGTGAAGAGTATTCGGTTTGAGAAAAATATCGGTCGTTTAAACGATCCGGCTTTTGAAATATTTAAATAGCTACTCCATGCGAATGAGTCTCTTTTCTGGCAGCGATAAACGTTCCATATTTTGCAGTTATTTATGAACCAATCGCTTTGTACTTCGAGCGCGTTCTAAATGGCCAGAAATTGCCGTGCTATCTTAACGAAGGTAAATCATCTGGGACATGCTTTAGTCTCGATAGGGTTAACAAAGCTAATCGGAAATCCACCAGAATGAAATGTACACTCGCTGCGTACCATTAATAAGAAACTATCGTAGCTAATCACCGTTACTAAAATCACTAGGGTAATTTTCAAACGAATTCGGCAGTTTTTATGTATTAGCAGATTGCATATTGGAAATTTCGTGTTTTTTGATGCTATTATCTAATTGGGTGCATGTGGATGCAACTACGAATATCAGTTTTATGCGTTACAAGTGAAAAAATTTGTATATATCGTTTTATCTATTCATCTCCTATGAGGTTATATCGAGGGTTGAGTAAAAGGCGTGAAAATTTTGGATTTACCATTTATTGGTTTCAACGAGTATTGCATAATTTATATTAATTTCACTCAAGACTGTAATTATTTCAATGGAAGATTAAAAATGCATGATGCAAAAGCTAATTATGAACGCTGAATTTTAATGAAACGCCTATGTAATCCTGCGTAGCAAAATAGTGAATTCACGTAATTAACGCGTTGAAGTGTGTGTAATATCAATATAATCAGTTCGCAGAAGTGAGAGATTCAGCGCGCGAGAGCGTTCGGTGGGAGGTATAGCACTATCAATGTGTTTCAGTGGGGATGCGACGCAATCAATGTACTAAAGTGTGAAGTACGACGCAATCCAAGCGCTAAAGTGGGAGATTCGCAACGTAGGCGCTGAAGTGGGGGGAGGTATGGCGCGCCAAAGCGTTCAGTGGGAGGTATAGCGCTATCAATGTGTTTCAGTGGGGATGCAACGCAATCAATGTACTAAAGCGAGAACTACGACGCAATCCAAGCGCTAAAGTGGGAGATTCGCAACGTAGGCGCTGAAGTGGGGGGAGGTATGACGCGCCAAAGCGTTCAGTGGGAGGTTAGCGCTATAAACGTGTTTCCGTGGGGATGCGACGCAATCAATGTACTAAAGCGAGAAGTGTGACGTAATCCAAGCGCTTAAGTGGGAGATTCGCAACGTAGGCGCTGAAGTGGGGGGAGGTATGGCGCGCCAAAGCGTTCAGTGGGAGGTTAGCGCTATAAACGTGTTTCCGTGGGGATGCGACGCAATCAATGTATTAAAGCGAGAAGTATGACGCAATCCAAGCGCTTAAGTGGGAGATTCGCAACCTATGCGCTGAAGTGGGAGGTATACCGCTATCAATGTGTTTCAGTGGGGATACGATGCAATCAATGTACTAAAGCGGGAAATGTGACGCTGCCCAAATGCTGAAGTGAGAACGCAATTCAGATGCTAAAGCGGGAGATATGATGCAACTAATTCTCTAAAGTTGAAAATATGAGATGGTATAGTCTACAAAATACTTATTTCAAAAGCGAAAAACAATGTGACATTTGTCACAGACGTGGAACCATGATGTAAAGAATGTGAAAGCTAATTTCGAAAATTAGTGAAGCCGGTGTTATCAGAAAGGTTGATTAAATTAGCTCGCTTGACGTAATGAAATGGTCATTGTGAACCTCACTTTACGTGATTTTCAATCATGAATTTTTCAATTCCTACATTCTGTAGGATTACTTTTTTTGAAATTGGAACCCTATAGTTAGCATTATGTGCACTCAAGGAGTAAAATTATTACTTGAAAGTCCTCTCTACAGTTCAAGTACCTAAAATTTGAACCCAAATTTGCAACGCACCTGTAAAAATATTATCAAAAGTAATTTTCATTTCATTTCTGGCATTTATGTAGGTTTTTCTACATTAAAAATTTTTTAATTTCCATACTATCTGAACTTGAAAGCAAGTATGAAGAAAAAATACATAAAACGAGATTAATAGGATTAATATTTAAACGCATTTAACTATTCAGTCCAGCGAGGGATTTTTTCCGAGTTGAAATGGCGATAATTAAGCAACAAATATCCTCTTAACTGTTGATTTCGTGTAAGAGTTTTAATTTGAAATTAATCTAGCATCTGGAGGGCGTGAAACCCTATTATAATCGTGCTTACGGTATTTTTTAATTGCAATTGCGCAGCATCGCCAGTACACCGACTAGCTCCGTGGAGATATAAACCTAAGGGTGGCTCCGGGGTAAAGGTGGCGTTAAAGGGATCGTATATAATTATACTTATGTCAGTCAAAATTCATGGTTTTGTAGCTCCGTTGTTGATTAGTACACGGTACAAGGTGGTCTTCAAATTTCAGCAATTTCCTTTTCTGCTTTATGCGTAACGGACATTTTAAATTAATTCCGACGTCGTACGCATCTGAGCAACTGTCACGCGGACATTTTTATGTAATAAATCCTGTGTGTTTTTTTTTGCAATTTTAATACGAAATATTTTTTATGGATATTGAAAGACATCGCGAAGAGTTTACGTTTAAATCACATACGCTTTTTATATGACATCGCGAGTCGACGCAAAAAAATACCCAATAAATCTATTAACGCAGAAAAGAGCACTCAACAAAAAATACACATATCGTATAATACCCATAAATCAGAATTTGCTAGGCGCATCTTCTCGTCGGACGCGAACGAAATTCCATTTAATTAAATACGCAACGTATACAGAATCACGGTCGTATATATTATTCGAACGCATTCCTCTCCCTTACCACGGCTCCGTATCTACGAAGCGCACACGTACTACAAAGTGCTTCGTGCTTATATGGTTAAACTTTCAATATAGTCATTTTGGTGAAATTTTCAGCCACGGTGGCGGTATATGGGCCAAAATATGTTTAAATAAGTGGACAAAAACGTCAAATAACCGTTTCTGTAAAAGCGCTAATAACAAGCTAAAACACGTCAAGATATTGACTGAAGTATACGCATTCATGGTAAGTTTTACACGAGTAAAAGTTTTCATCCAACTTTCCATATCTGAACGGAATGTTTCTGCTAAGTTGCCATCCCAACGGAATGCAATTTGTTTTGTTAAACTTAAACTTGCTTCCATTGTCATAAAAGAACAATGCTTCCTAAATTGGAAGAATAAGTCCTTTCGCGAGAAGTTTCGTTTCGAGTGTTTTTAAACGAGAAGATAAACAATATGAAATAAACGTTCGTGTAATGTACCATTAAATGTTTTTTTTTTTCGCTCTCTCTTAAAAAAGCATATTACGCCTGTGCCTAGCGAAAGTACGTAATTACCTGTCTGCCACCTTCAAAGGGTTGAGTCCTTTGGCGGTGATGGTAAAAAAAGAGCGCGTTGTTTGGATCCGTCTTTTTTTTCCTTTTCGGCATCTCGGTTCTTTTTTGATTTGGGGAAAAGGTATGAATAATGGTTTGTGTACGAAAAGTAGTGGAAATTTTTTTCTAAGGTGAATGATATATGGAGTTTTTTTTTGCGAGAATTAAATTAAGATAGTATATTTAAAAGGTATCATTAAACATATTTTACTTGTTTCTTATTTAAAAGTTGTTTGCCTTTTTGAAATCTGAACGAATGAAATTGTATCAATAATGTACAAGTTTATGAATTCAAAGCTGACTAAAGTGTTTTCATACTTCTTGATCGGCGAATTATCGATAAATAATTTACGAATGTATAAATAAATAAACCATCTCGGATTTTCGTATTCCCAAAGTGTAATAAACTCGCTCGTTCGAAGGTACTATTTTACCATGGAATAATCCAAATTGAAGGTAAACGTGTAGTAAAACAGTCAAACACTAGTTCACGGTATTATTACGTAACACACGTGCACAATGTAAACACGCAAATGATAATATTTAATTCTAATTGAATGCTTCAACGGAATACCAAAGTTCAAAGAACGCTAATCGTTTTGGCTAAACGTTGATTCGGTGTTATGTTGCGGGCACAGGGGAAAGATAGTAGTAGAATTATTTAATATTGGTAGTTTTTTTCCTCGTTTAAGCACGCGGTGCCAAATAATTCAATAACGAGTTTTAAAACAATTTGTAAACCTTTTTTTAAATCCCATTGTTGGTACGAGATAGCGTAGAAGAATCAGACGATCGACGTTGTGCGAAATTATTATTGATTAAATTATAATAAGAATTGTGGAGTTAAACGAGCGTACAAGACGTGTTTTGAATATAAAAATATTTCAATAACAGGAAACGCGTGAAATATCGACTAGAGAATTGAAATTTAAAAAAAGAAATGGTACTACCTTGAACGTTTATGCTCGTATTTCCTCGAATTTCTCGTATTTCTCGCAAATATCAGCTGTGGTATTTTACCACTTACGATGAAGTTGTAGAGTTGTACGTAAAGGTATATCCTTTCTGGATTCTGCCATGTTGAGAAATCCGAATAGTAATTTAAAGGGATCAAGGTGTTTTGTATGATGTTATGTTTAGTTTATAGATTTTAATTTTTTTTCTGTTTTGTTTACAGGTGAGTAAATTTTCGTTTGTAGAGAAACTTGAAAAACGAAAGAAATCCTCGATATTTGGCAAGCGTATTCCAAGGAAATTTTACGTAACGTATCTTTGAATTTTTTTATGCAAAAGTCAGTTCATTTGATTTTTTAAATTAAAACATCCTATGGTGTCATTTGCGTTTCGATTTAATGTATCTTCAATTTTTGTATTAAATGTTTCCTTGTTTCCATTTCGACATTTCTATTTTGATAATTAACAAACGTATTTTGATTTTAAGATTTCGGTTTCAATATTTCTCTATATGGATGTGCTGATTTCGATTCTTCAACTTTGATATTTCAACTTTATTTATTTATTTGATGTTTAACGTCATAGGGTTGTAATATAACATAAAGCGACTTAAATTTTTTTTTTTAAATTGAAAATTTTATCGTTACGATATTTCGATTTTAATATTTTGATTACAACTTTTCGAATTTGATGTTTCGATTTCGATATTTTTTGATTTCAACGTTTCGATTTCAATATTTCGATTTTAATGTTATTATTTTAATATTTCGATTTTAATATTTTAATTTCGATGCTTCGATTTTGATATTTCGACTTCAATATTTCGATTTCGATATTTCGATTTTGATGCTTCGATTTTGATATTTCGATTTCGATGTTTCGTCTTTAATATTTCGATTTCAATATTTCGACTTTGATGTTATTATTTTAATATTTCGATTTCGATGTTTCGATTTTGATATTTCGACTTCAATGTTATGATTTTGATAATAATATTTTGATTTTAATATTTCGACTTTGATGCTTCGATTTTGATATTTCGATTTTAACGGTTCGATTTTAATAACTAGATTTTGATATTTCTATTTTGATGCTTCGATTTCGATATTTTGATTTCGATGTTTTGTCTTTAATATTTCGACTTTTATGTTATTACTTTGATATTTCGATTTCGATATTTCGATTTTAATGTTTTAATTTCGATGTTTCGATTTTGATATTTCGACTTCAATATTTCGATTTCGATGTTTCGATTTTAATATTTTGATTTTGATATTTTGACTTTGATGCTTCGATTTTAGTATTTCGATTTTATTATTTTGACTTCAATATTTTGATTTTGATATTTCGATTTCAACGTTTCGATTTTAATATCCAGATTTTGATGTTTCAACTTCAATGTTTTTATTTAATATTTTTATTTTGATGTTTCGATATTTCGACTTTGATGTCTCTATTTTAATATTTCGATTTCGATGTTTCGTCTTTAATATTTCGGTTTTGATATTTCGACTTTGATGTTTCGACTTCAATGTTTTGATTTTGATAATAATATTTTGATTTTAATATTTCGACTTTGATGCTTCGATTTTGATATTTCGATTTTAGCGGTTCGATTTTAATAACTAGATTTTGATATTTCTATTTTGATGGTTCGATTTCGATATTTTGATTTCGATGTTTTGTCTTTAATATTTCGATTTCAATATTTCGACTTTTATGTTATTACTTTGATATTTCGATTTCGATATTTCGATTTTAATGTTTTAATTTTGATGTTTCGATTTTGATATTTCGACTTCAGTATTTCGATTTCGATGTTTCGATTTTAATATTTTGATTTTGATATTTTGACTTTGATGCTTCGATTTTAGTATTTCGATTTTATTATTTTGACTTCAATATTTTGATTTTGATATTTCGATTTCAACGTTTCGATTTTAATATCCAGATTTTGATGTTTCAACTTCAATGTTTTTATTTAATATTTCGATTTCGATGTTTCGTCTTTAATATTTCGGTTTTGATATTTCGACTTTGATGTTTCGATTTTAATGTTTCGATTTTGATAATTCGATTTTAATGTTTTGATTTCGATGTTTCGACTTTGATTTTTCGCTTTCGATATTTAGATTTCGATATTTCGACTTTGATGCTTCGATTTTGATATTTTGATTTCGATATTTTGATTTTGATATTTCGATTTCAACGTGCCGATTTTAATATCTAGATTTCGATGTTTCGACTTTGATGCTTCGATTTTGATATTTCGATTTTAACGTTTCGATTTTAATATCTAGATTTCGATGTTTCGATATATCGACTTTGATGTCCCTATCTTAATGTTTCGATTTCGATGTTTCGATTTCTAATATTCTGATTTCGATGTTTCGATATTTCGACTTTATGTTTCGATTTCAATATTTCAATTTTGATTTTTCGACTTCGATGCTTTGATGACGATATTTCGACTTTTAGGTTTCGAAAATGCAATTTCTATATTCCAAGTTGAGTGTTTTGTTTTCAACTTTCAATGTCAGTTTTTCCCATTGAGGTGTTTCGATTTCGAAATCGATAAAAATGCTTTAGCTCGGTTAATGAGTTTAAAAAAATACATTTCGGTCAATGACCTTGAGATTTATTTCACTTTTCTTTCATTTTAAGAATCAGCGTATTTTTCGTTTCCCTCATCGAAACATGGTTATATTTGGAGCCAAATGAGTCGAGTTCAAATGCTACAAAAACCGAATGGATTTTTTTTTGTAATTTCAATTATTCCAAAGATACCAAAGAGTAATTTCATCGTTTATTCATAAATCCAAAAAACTTGACGAAATAATCAATCACCCGATAGCGAAATACGAGAATGGTGTAAATGAGGGAGTAAAAAAATACGTAAAATAATTCGTCGAAATTCGTTACCTGCGAGACAACGTAGGTTCTTCCGTCTTGTGTAACTATTTTCAGCCCGAAGTTTATACTATTTCGCAAATGTTTGGAATTCAAACGGAAGTTAGTCGTACTGTTTCCCATTGCGAACTATTGAAAAGTGCTATTTAAACTGGATAAAAGTATCGATAGCAAATAAAACACAATTACATATGGCTGATATTCTGATAGATATAGTGAACTGGGTGAGATACTAAAATCTCGACGACCTGGTTAACTTTTTTACTCGCGATTGGCGTATGAGGCTTGAATGAGGGAAAAATTACCTCGTATCTTGGACATATGCGCGGTATAGTTTCGTTGCGAACTCTTTAGTTTCTTACGATGTTGAAAGTTTGCGCGAAATTGTTTAAATTTATCATAATAACGATATTTACACGGTATATATGGTCGGTAGTAAAACCGCTTTGCATATAGAACTGATTTTATATCTATTCAAGTATTCCTTTGTAAATAAATAGCTCAGACGTTAAACTCCTTCGAGGTTATTTAAACTTTATGGTAAGTTCAGCTAGGTCGTTGAGTCTTTCTATCCTTAACGGATAAAGTTGCTTGGTGTTTTCTACGGTGGGAATATATATTGCTTATTTGGGAATTATATGCCGTTCAAATGCTGCAGAATTGTGTGGTACTGAACAACTGTTGAATTTTGTAATACCTCGTGTTATTATTTTTTCGGTCGCCGTAATCCCCTTCCTGTGTTGTTTACCTGCTCTCATTTTAGCCAAATTTTAAAAACAAATTTTAATTTCAATTCGAAATTCGATACGTTATAACGTGGTATTTCGGCTAAAGAAAAGTTTTATACGTGTTGTATCGAAAGTTTACTCTGGAAGTCGTGAGTTACGTGTTTTTAACTGATAATTTTAAATAAATAATTCATTTCTTGGGGTTTTTTCTTGTACTTTGTATATGTACGGTTTCGTGCCATGTTAAATCGGTATACCGCGTGAAACGTAGCACGCGTTCGGGATTCGAATTAAATAATGAAATTTCGACAATAACTTAGACCGTGATTCGTATTATTGTTATCTTGCTTAACGCATAGATTTCTTAATCTTTTCCATTCATGCGAATTCGAAAATGGTAAAAGTCGTCGAGTAAACAACTTGATAAAGTTATGAGTTTACAAATTGTTCTAAACTTCGTGAATTATTTGACTGGTGCGAATCACGCCCTCGATATTGATGGGTAATTTACGACGAATATTTCGTATTTTTTGTTTGATCGGAAAAAAGCCTTGGTGGATGGTTTTAGAGTTATGGGATAATTTTTTGAAATTTTTTTTCGTATTTGGAATATTTTTCGAGATGAGCTGAGTAGAGGGGGGATTTTTTTATATTTTTGAACATTTGTGAAAATGTCGTTCAGCAGTTTTTTGTTTTTTTTTGTTTACTTATTTAGCCTTCTTTTCTTTATGTATTATACCTTTTTTGTACCGCCCCCTTCATCCAGTGAAAATTGCCTAAAAAATGGTCTGAGTTGTTGACGCCACTTAGGGTAATGGTATCGTTATTTCGAATCAGATTTCATTGTGGATTCTTCTGTATGAGGAATCACCCTCAAGACGTGATTAACCCCCTTTTCGTTGGTATTTGTAAAAAAATAGATAGAAATGTAGGCGATCCAATAGTTCAACGAGCTGTTGATGTAAAAACAATTTTAGTAGGATGTTTTCATGGTTTGGGAAATATCGAAGGAAAAAAACTGAACAATTCAAAATGTATAGAAATTGCCTTTAAGGCAGCATCAACTGCCGTTGTTTTATTTTAGATTTAATTAAGCGAGTTCATTTTATTTTTCTGTAAAATCTAATTAGCAAGGAAGTTTTTTTCTTATAGCTTACTTTTATTATTAATTTTCACCTTTTTCTTTTCCCGCTTCAGTCAACATTCTCTTATTCTTTTTCCGCTAGAAATTTTCATCTAACTTTTGCGCTCGCCATTTTGAAAATCTCGGTTATTTTTGTATCATGGTGGTATCTCCGATATTAGCTCTTTTTCTCCTTTCTGGCGTTTATAATTTAAAAATAAATGACGATTCGGAAGAATAAAACGCATTCGTTGATGTTTGACTAATCGTAGTAAATTTGTGCAATGGCGAAAATGCGAAATAAATCAAAATGCTATTATCATTGTAATTTCGAGGTTTTTTTTTCGCCTCCGTTATACTATTTTATTCATAAATTCTAATTTAAATGCACCGTGTTAAAAATATGGTTCAAAAATGAATTTACGATACGTTTTTCGCGAACGTTCGCGCAAGTTTTTGTTTCTTATTCAAATATATGAGAATGAAAAAATAACGAGTCGAATAATAAGCAGGGGTTTTCTTCGTTTGCCTAATGACTCGAACGAATATTTACCAAGTGCGTATTTAAATAGGCTTTTTGAATGATTTCGCGTCGTTGGTTTTTTTCTCTCGGGTCGAATATCGCGGTGAAACAGTGCTAAAAGCTTTTGCAGATTTTGTCGGCGTGCCGAAGACTCCGGGCGATGTCGAAGACCGCATTGGAAAAATTATAAGCATTTGTATGCACGTATATTCGTCTTAACCTCATCCACCACTTCGAACTTTCTTGATATAGTTGGGTTTGAAATTCACACGTAACCATGGCGAATTTGAGACGCGGTTTGTAATAAAATAAACGTATAATTTTCGATAAAAATGCCACAAAAATTTGTAATCGTTTTGAAGCGACGGGATTGAATGAACGAATTATGCAACACGTGGCCCTGCACGTTGCCAGATAACGTGGTAAGCCACATGTTAATTCAAATTAAATGTTACTTATCTCGGTACTATTCAATTGAAAATTGTCTTTATTGAGCTTGGGAAGTGGTATGACAACGAACGTGATTTTCCTTAACGTTCTGTTTATGCAAATATATTTCTCATCGGGAAGCTTCGGGTTATATTATTAATTAAAAAAGATATTTGTCGCCGGGAGTATTTCAGCATTCAGTGGAACGTTGTCGTGAAAGGTTTTCGTTTTTGTCGAACAGATTCCTTTAATAATTTAGCATTTTTTTACGCGGGAATTGAGCCAGGTGCTTTTCTAAAGAATGATTACAGTCGACGATTATTTGTTTGAAAATCGTGTAAAAAGTTCGCCGCAAATGGAAGCGTCGAAAAGCGTAATGATTTTTACCAGAAGCGGTAGCGTTAAGTTATCAGATGCATGTTGCGGATTTCGAATACTTGTCAAAACTTTACCACCAGACGAGTAAATAACCTCAGAACTGGACTGATTCCTTTGTGAAATTCAAATTCGGCGTTTAAGTGAGTGAAAACTCGAAAGTAACGTATTAAAGCAAAGACGCGAATTCCGCTCGAATAACTGTACAAAGCAGTCGAGCGTTATAATATTAATAACGAGGTGTCTTATATTCTTGGATGCTGCAAATGAATTACCTCTAATTGTTCATCAACTGTAATATGAATCAAACAACATGTTTAACTTTGCAACAAAAGTTTCAGACAGGTGTTAACTGAAAAGCTGGTAAAATCAAATCGACGGATTCAATTGCCCGTGTAATTATAATGCGAGGAAGATTGCAGTGTTGCCAAATCTGAAGCATTTCGTTGCATATTCTCATTTAATTTCAAATAAATAAAAAGAATATTTTTCAGAATAACTGAACATAAAATGCATCAAAAATTTATTACCATCGTATTCAAAAAATATAATTATTCAAAAAATACTTTTTATGTAATATCATATAACCCAGATTTCCTTTGATTTACAAACTAATTCGGTATTTTTGTAAATTGACGGAACTACTTCCTTTTATGTATCGCACAACGCGACGATACGTATTTCAAAAAAGAGACAATTCAAAGGTTTTTTATGACCCGATTTTTATTTATTTTTTACCTCGATTCGCATCACAACGTAGTACATTTCGGAAGTTATTATTATTTTTGAAAAAGAAAATTATAAATTGGGGAGAAAGCGTGGCTTTTATAACGAGCATTTTTTAAAGGCCTGACCATAAAGTTAAAAAGCTGGTATGGTTGGATGAAAGTGGTTGAAAAGGCACTAGAATGAGTTCCATTGAACGATATCTGACATTAGTGCTTTTTTTTTGTGATGCTTCAAATGCCTATAGAAGGCGAAGAGATAAAGGAATGTCGGTCTCACAATACTAGCTGTACCACGATGACTGATTGATTGACATGATAATAAAGTTTAATAAATGTGAAGAAGCGTTTTAAGTTGAATGTTTTTTTTTTTTTAGCTGGTGCCTTTTTCGGTCGACTTTTATAGGTGGATCTTTATTTACGATAATAAAATGAAAAATAACGGGAAATGGTGGTAAATTTTGTATAAGTTCATCGCGTTTTGAGTTTCCTGTGTTGTCGATGGTGCTGAAGAGTTGTTTATTTTTGGGAATTTTTTTTTTATTTTTGCTGAATTCTCGATGACTTTATGGGCGAATTTAGCCGATGCTTTTGTATATGATGGAATGTGATTTTTGATGTAATTAAATTAAAATAATAGAAGTGAGATACTTTTAAAAATTGTACGAGTTCAATTATAATTATCAAATGTTCTTATTGAATTTTGAGGCATTTATTAAGCGTGAAAAAATTTCAACAAATAGAGATGTGTCTTAAGAGTCAATTCAGATGAAATTTTATTCGCGTATGCTTCGTCTATTTGCTATGTATCGTGATAGTTTCAGAATTTTTCGAAAAAAAAATTGTCCAAAAATTTGAGGTTTCCTGAAAAATTAGAAATGCGCACTTTTAGAAACAGCGCACATTTTTAGACTTGAAATAATGAGTTCTAAATTGTTTGAAAAATTAAAAATTATATTTTATTCATATTTTCAAAAATTACAAATTTTATTTAAATCGCATTTTCAAAAATTAAAAATTTTATTTTATTTGCATTTTCAAAAATTAAAATTTTTATTTATTTGCATGAAGGGCAAATGAATGTATCGTCGTCATTACTGATGACTTGAACTTTTTGGTTAATAATTTATGAAATTCTCGCGGTGGTTCAACTTTCATATCAGAACCCGAATCGATCCACTCGGACTCTGAGCTTTCTGAAAATTCTTTGCTTTTCTTCTTTGTTGTTTTTTTTTAATTATATGCTTCATTGCAAGTACAGAATATATAATAGGTATGAAAGTAGTGAAAAGTAGTGAATTTTGTCAAAAAGTAGTGCAAGAATAAAAAAAAAGAGGCGAAATATTTTTGAAAAAATTGCACAGAACTTTTCATTTTTGATAAATGAACGTCAATTTTTTATGACTTGGCAGCACTGTCGTAATATATGACGTCATATAATATACTATATTTTTTAACAAGCAAATAATGCGTTTCTTTTTTTATAATTTTTATTTAATTTTTATTTCAAACAAGATTTCTTTCTAATCTGAAATTTGACCTCGTTGATGGAGAAGAGGGGGGGGGGGGTTTGAAGTAAAGAAGTTTTTGAAAATTTAATAAAAAAAGTAATGAAAAAGCAATGAATTTTCAAACGAAAAACCAGTTAGATATCCCGAAATAATTTATAATTGAAGTATATGCTCGAGTTGATGATAAATTACGTTGATGCAAACTCTCTGCTAAATTTTCCTTAGTTATAAAATGCTGAAAAAATGCTGAAGAGATGATACTCACTTATATCATTTTTCCTGTCAAATATGCAGTAAATATTGTGCTAAGTGATGCAAGTCCTTTAACAGGGAAAAATGCACCGATGCCGCAACAGCTTTCTCGCTGAGTGGAATTAGTAGGTTAATGGCTGAAGTGTTTTTTAAACTGAAATTATGCTAGATTTTTGTATGAACTTGTAGATTAGACTTTCTGAAGCATTCGATGAGTGACAATCATTCGTAATTAATTCAAAAACTCTGATTTGTATTGTTTGTTTCATTCATCGTAAAATAATAAGTGGACAATTTGTTACGTCACTGTAGTTTTTCTATTTCGAAGAGAATTGAGATTTTGAGAATCGACTAATGAATATATTTAACGTGTAAAATCTTGTTATAATTGATAATACGATTTATGAAATTCGCTAAAATTTAGGTCAATGTATTTATTTTTTCCTTTTTAATAATTTATTTCTTAGATTTTTTCCCTTTTGTGAAATAAAAGTCTACGATGCAAATTACAATCGTAGAATTATTAGTTTTGTCAACTTATTACGACGCTGTTTTAATTCATAGCATCGTTATTTAATTCAGTTGTAAGAATAGATTTAATTGAAAATGGAAACGTCGCTGGAAAAAAGGTTAAATTTAAGAAAATAATGAATTTACATAACTCGATAATTTTCTATGTACCGAAGTATTATTTTGATGCAATGGAAATTGACGATTTAGTTTTGAATCGTTCGAACGAGCTAAATTTCGTATTCGTAGCTGGGTCTGGAAACAAATGGGGAAAAATTGCGATAAAATTTCCGGTATGGAAAAATTGTACTAGAATTTTTCGAATTCGAAAATGTACATAGCCCGAAGGACGATTATAGGTGAGCAACGGAGGAAATTTCAATGTGTAAAAATTTAATTAAAAAAAAATTCTCGAAATATTTGCACGCGCGTAAGTTATTGAAATTTGTTTTCGGCAGTAATTGTAATTAAATTAGCGGATCGAATACGACATAACAACGCGAAGGAAATACGGCTGGAAAGAAAATCTATAGGGCGGTTGACGCGATTCCATTCATTCTTAAGAGTTTCGCTCGGAAATTTGTCCCCGGAGCATTTCAGAGGTATTACTTTCAAGATTGTTATATTTCAATTTGTTTCGCGATTTTAGCTCACGGCGACGCAATCATGAGAGGTTTTCTTAAAGTGCAAATTAAACTAGGACTTGGAGAAAAGCGAATCCTAAATTTATCCAACTGCCAACGCAGAAGCTGCTGTGAGAGTACAACGTATCGAACCTTCTGCTCGACCTTTCGGCCAACTCCGAACACGTGTAATTGTTCTTTAAACAACGAAAACGAAACCAAGATTAAAAATATCTCGTGGGTTCTCCGGCGAATAGTACGGTGAACATATCAACATGAAAATTTCTCTTTTCTGCGCCACCTACATGTTTGCCACATCGTTTCACTAGAACGTAGACCCCGTTAAATGCTTCCTTAATCTGTCATAGTTCAAATGGTTAAGTCATTTATAAACGACGAAAACCGCAACCGTATCCGAAATAAATTAGCCTTATGGTATTCGCCATTTTCTACGCATTTTACCAAACACACACACGCACACTTGCAGCGAACGAATGTCGAATATATGTTATTTCGTGTAAAATACACCAAGTGAAAATTCCCAAAAGCTATACATCTTTTGCACGAATATAACCAAGTTGAGAAAATGTAACGACGATTTTTATTTATTTGTTTATTTTTCTTCAAACAACTTCGTATAGTCTTATAATGTTTACAACATTTGAACTTTTTTTCTCTTTTAATAATTATGAAAAAAATTTTATCGTATATGTAGTTTGTTGTTCTTATTTATTTCACAAGTTTTTCGGTGTCTTTCTTCCTGTTTTGTTAGTTTTATCCGGTAGGCGCTTAGGTCAAAAAGAAGTAAATATTTTTCGCGCTTTATTTTCTTATAATCTAACTTTGTATTTTCCAAAGTAGCACGATCAAATTGCGACCCTTAAATGCTTTCACCTTTTAATAGTTTTGACGAAATGTTTGGATTTTACTAAAGTTAATGTTTACTTTTCTCAATTTCGTTTAAGTTTTAATGGTTTTCTTTCATTGGGCGCTAGTCGAAGAATTTCAAGTGTATAGGTGAACCGGAATCGAGAGTGAAGTGTTGAACGATATTTTAATGCTTTTAATCGTTCCGACCGAGTAAATATTTTTTTAATGTATTTATTTTGTTTCATTTCGAGCAAATGAATTTTTCGAGTTTTATTTTCGTTCAGATATACGTTGACTTTAAAGAAGCTAATTTCTCGTATCAGTCCTACAGCACGATTATGGCACTTTTTACCCCTTGAAATTTCGTGTTTATATTTTCCTTTATGTGCTGCTACACGAGTGGTAATCGTACTCGTAAAAAAATGCGGCCTTTGTTTTGTTTAATTTTACGAGTAATTTTTGCGAATTTTATTTCTCCCGTGGTAATAACTGCCAAGTTGAGATCATCTTTTTGATTCGTTGGCATACTTTTGGGGTATTTTGCTTTATCAAAGGGGTATAATTTTTAGTTGTTTTATTAACAAAAAAGCTCCAAATGTAGTCTTTAATTAGGTATTTCGTTGATGACGCAACTCGTACTTTTATAAGCTCGGCAATAATTTCAATCATTAATTAATACCCCGCTAGGTACATAAACAAGTAAATTTAACTTGGAACCGTAATTCTTAAACTTTTAGTGAGTTGGTTTATATAAATTACGAATATACCGCAATATAGGTCACATTTTATAGCATTCGGTAGTATGGTGTATTGAATAGGTTGCAAGCTTTGTTAGACGAATTTACCATTTTAAGTATAAATTTAACTATTACGAGCCTAACTCTTAATAACACCGAAGAGAATAGTTTTTTTTATGTTTTCGTAGTTATTCGCCTGATAATAAAATTTAAATATATCTGCACCATTTTCTCGAAACTAATAAACATGCTTTTTTCGACGAAGGATGAAAATTTTCCTGATTTGGACGAAGGTATTGTCGGTACTTTTATTTTTTTATGAAATTTCCTGTGAAAAATTTTTCACATGGGTTTCTCGGCTCGGGGATCGATTTGTGGGATTTTCATGTGATAAGAAATCGTTTATAGGGGAGGGGACGCGAAGGGTGTTATTAGTGGGAAAATGTAGTGCTTCTGTTTGATTACTTTTTCATTTGGTGCAACTGGAAATCATTGAGATGCTTATTTTTTCATAAAATGTTATGTCAAATCAATGACGTCATATTTACGTTGAAATGACATCATCACGTTTAACAAAACACTTTCAGGTCTACTGGAATTAATATTGAAAATACCATTCGAAATGAAGGAGTCGACGATGTCATCTCTGCATAGAGAAACCTCCGCAGATAGCTGACTCGAATTCGAACGTGAGTTCAGTTTTTGGAATGAGCATGTCGAAAAACCCCCAAAACCAAAATTTCAACAGCCCAAGTTCACCTTTTGATTTTCAGCGAATTTTTGAAAATTGAAAATCACGAAATTTCCGTTAAAAATAAGGTATAACTTATTAAAGCAATCGAATCAATTTGGAAAAATGGCGGAAAATTGCGTAGAATATATGTGAGGGCGCATACGAATAAAAGGGACCACTTGGCCAAAATTTCGATTTTTTTTTTCTTTTGATGAAATTCATGTAAAAAACCTTCAAGAATCGAATGGAACTGACCACTGATCTCAATTTTCAATATTTCGAGGAAATTTCGACGTTTAAAGTTGACCATGTAAATATTTTTCTTCAAAAATTGCTCAAATTTTTTTTTCTTCTTTTTGAAATTCATGTAAAAAACCTTCAAGAATCGAATGAAATCGTGAAACCGGACACCGATCTCAATTTTCAATATTTCAAGGAAATTTCGATGTTTTAAGTTAAACTTTAAACGCCTCTCCTGTAAAATTTTGATTTTAGCCAAGTGGTCCCTTTTCGTATGCGCCCTCACATATTTTCCTCTTAATTTGGGACCGCGGAACACAAATTTTTGTATTGCTGAGCGTCCCGAAGCCTTCAGCGCTTCTTTGATTTTCTCCAGAATTTTCAAAACGCTCCAGAAACCGTCCATGTGAGATTGAATAGCTAAAAACCTGGTTCCTTTTTATTTTCATGCTCTTTAATCGGATTACTTACATTTCCAGACAATTCCATCCGATCAAGAGGTTCCCTTGTAAGACGGTTTTTAAATTTTTTTAAGAAAATGTTTTGTTTATGCTTCTCCGTAATTTTAATTATTACGCCCTATAGTCGAAACTTCAGGATTAGAGAAGAAAAACGTTCATGTTCCAAAGTGTATTTTTATACCAAAATGACGACAAATTCGGGATAACGTTACCCATAAAATATCTGATTGTATGTAAAAAAATGTTATTTTTCAATAAATTCTGTTCATTTTTTTTTTTTTTGAAGCAGTTTCTCATTATTTATTATGCTTTTTTTTAAACCAATTATAACTACAGCTTACGTGTTTGCTGAATAGGAAATTATACATACAACATCAAAATGATAATTGGGTATTGACAAAAAATGAAAATTATACGATACGACATGCTAATAAATATTTCACGTGAAAAATTCAACTTTTATGTGGCAGACTGCCGCAATGTTTTTTTTCACAACACGCAAAACAAAAATGTCCTTTACAAGCATTCACCTAATTTAGGAACCCCTTTAATTTCATACAAACTTCAAAACGAACGCAATTTATCTTATTAGATATTTTTGTGAAGCTATCAGCGTAGCATTAAGGTTTAAAATATTCGATGAAAAAATGAGAAACTGCTCGGCAGCAAAGAGAAAAAAATTTTATTTCGTGCTCGTTAAAAAGCATATAAAAAGTATACTTAATTTTCAGATATTTATTCATTCAATGTTTAATGGTGAAAATTTTGCGGCAACCGTGTTGTGAAATATTACACGTATAAACCGCACGGTTGGTTTTTCGTAAATAGCAACTTTCTAGGTAATGTTCGCTATAACCGTGTAAGGTTAAGTTCATAGGTTAGCTCGAGTTGCATACATCAATGCGGCACATTTTGCGGCATAAAATGGCTCAAGATATGGAAATTTCGTAATATGTGTCGAACTATACGGAGCTATCATCCGAACGGCGTTTTCGTTTAGGGATCATTGATTTATTCGTGTGTTTTTTTTCTTCTAGTGAACTTTTCTAGGAAGTAACAAGATATCGGGAAAGAATTAAGCGCAGTATTTCTCTAAGGACTATCGAATAAATTGAAATGAAAAAGTTTTTCATTATCAGGACTATGTTTATGACGGCCTAGATAAGATTTCTTTTTAAACGTTTCCTCGTATTTGCCAGAATTTTTTCGTATCACATCGTTTCTCGTTGGCGGGTCAAAAACGTGAAATAATATTTTGGGATTAACGCTTTTAATTTCAGACTTTTTGTCGTATTGGCGGTTTTTATTGGCGTCTGAGAGATTTTTTATCCTTCTACGTTTTCGTCTGCCTTTTCGAAGCTTTGCAACTTTTTAGAGAAAGTTTCATCTATAGAAAGTTGATGTATCGTTAAATGAATTCGGTAGTGGGGTTCTATTGGTATAGCTTGTCTGTGTTTTTTGGGGGGGGGGTTCGAATTAGGTGCGAAAATATGTGAAAAAATGTAATTTTTGATATTTTTATGTCTTGGTTATGGCACATCGAATCGAAAATCATTAGGAA
Organism: Maconellicoccus hirsutus; assembly: GCA_003261595.1. NCBI lineage: Eukaryota > Metazoa > Arthropoda > Insecta > Hemiptera > Pseudococcidae > Maconellicoccus > Maconellicoccus hirsutus. The sequence goes on along the minus strand of QBDW01000132.1, from coordinate 102,737 downwards.
AAAGCGTTACAAAGTTGTCATAGTGATGTATCATTCTCATGAGTGATAATCTTGATATTTTCATGTCATGACAACATGTCATATATCATAGGTCATTGTTATGGTGACATATCATGATCTTGTGACATTAACGATGACACAAGCCATTGTCATGGTAACGTGTCATGCTCATGAGTGATAATCTTGATATTTTCATGTTATCATAACAATTCGTAGATTACAGGTGATTGTTTTGGTGACATATCATGATCATGAATGATATATTATACCATAATAATTTATTAACAGGTGACGTCATGGCTATGACTGACATGTGGCATGTAATGACTTGTTATAATGAACGTCATTGGAATGATCAAGTGTCATGATCGTGAGTGACATATGATCGTGTCATGGCGATATCTCAAGATCGTGTCATGATGACAGGTCATAGTGACCTGAATAATGACCTATTTTGGTGGCATGTCATGATGTCATCATGATAATAGGCGTAGTCATGATATGTGTGACAAGTCAAGTGATAATTTTTTTTCTCCCGAAACGTGTTATGCGTCGTATATTCATGTGTAATGAGAAATATAATTTTTTCATATCACCATACCATGTCATAGATGGCGATTCGTTATCATGGTGACGTATCATGGTCAAGAGTGACACGTGACCACTTCATGATATCATGTCAAGTGACATGATATGATGACAAGTCATTGTTATGGTGACGTGTCATGGTTACGAGTAGCATGTGATGTCAAATAACGTCTTCTGACGAACATCTTTGTCACGAAGTGGCATGAAAATGTCACACTGTGTTGCGGACTTTTACGCAGGCTGATTTCTTTAAATCACGGTTTTTTATCGCGAACATTTTTCACGGTATTGTCATTGCGCTTTTTTTAAAAAGGGTCCAGCCAATTCATCGTAGTGAATGGGCCTTTGACGTGGACTTTTGGTTCAATGGCAGAAATCGATGAAGATGAATGAAAAATATTTTAAGAACCATCTTAAGCTTCTGATCGCCCTAGGAGGAGTTGTAAACCCCGTAAACGTGGCTTCAGCATAAATGTCCATTTTAGCGAATTTGCAACCTAATGACTCGAAATTTGGATCGTAGATGGAAGTTGTCTACTTGAATAAGATTTTTTTTTCAAATTTTTTTGATCTTTTAGACGCCATTTTTTAGAGTTGAATGAAAAGATTGATTGTTTTTTTTTCGTTAAAATATTTTTTAACTTGTTTAAAAAGACAATAAGAATAAAAAACTTCATATACAATATCCCGAAAAAATCGATAGTTCTTTTTTTAAAAATTATTGTAAAATCGCGAACGCGCGCTCGTCAAGTTGGTATCGGCCACCGCGTATTAGTGGAAGACGCGCGCTTACGCGTTACAACCGTTGTCCGTGGTAGCTGATGCGCTTGTGACGCGTAAGCGTACATCTTCCACTAGTACGTGGTGGCCGATACCAACTTGACGGACGTACGTTTGTGATTTCTCGATATTTTTTCACGTGGAAACTATCGATTTTTTTTTCGGCAAATTGCTCATGAAATTTTTTATTCTGAGTATTGCAACACAACTTTTTCGTAGAAATTAGCGATCTTTAATGTCAAATTTTTAACAAATCGCTGTAAAATAAAACTAATTTCTTTTTCTATCTTTTCATCCGAATCGAGGAATTCTTCCATTTGATTCTTCATCGAAATTAAAAAGGGAGACGTTGAAATTAATTTCTTTGGATCCATATTCTCTCGTTAACGTTGTTTGTGGTAATCTTTTCGAGATAGTATTTTCTCGTAAATTCATCCGATTCACGCAGATGCTCGTGTTGCGTTGAAACACCACGTTTTATATGCAAATTACATTAATTTTAATTTCCATCGCGTATCATTTACCATTATATCTATACCTACGAATGCATCTATAAAAACCACGCGATGTTTTTTCAATCGCTCGGTTAATTACGTTGCGATAATTATAAAACGATACCGCAATAATACATAAACTAATGTAAATATATCGACGCGATAATTCGGGTAATTAAAATTTCATCGTGATAACAAAAAGTCGAACAGGATGAAGATACGAAAGGGCTTGGTAAAGAGGAAGCGAGGGATGGTTTTCGGTAGCCTTACCAAATAACATAGGAATAATCACAATTTTAAACCACGAATGTCGAGTTTCTCTGCGCAGAGATCGAAAATAACTACTTTTTTTCGCTGTTCGATGCTTTATAAATAATATTCGACATTCTCAACAATTTGTTTATAGAAATTAAAATCCATCGCGTTTCGCAGATGTGCACTGTTTACAAGAACATATCTAATTCGACGTAGTTTCAAGTTAGCGGAAGATACGAGGAGGGGTTTTTTTTCAAATGCTACGTTTTATTTTGTACTATTGTTTACAATGTAATGAAAAATTACTTTCGGTGAAAAAACGCTCCCTCGTTGTGTATAAACCAAAACAAAAATATTTTTTGATTTAGCACCACGATGGCGCGGTTTTAGTGTAATTTTTATATACGCGATTAAAACGGCGGCGAAGAAATATGAAGTTTTTTCGACGCTGGTTCGTGTGTGACCCTGGTGGCCATTCATGTTATATTTTGTTTATTGGTATTTTTGAATGCGGATTCGCGGTAAGCGGAAAATAATATTTTATGTCGGCGTTTTGATTCTTGGTGTTGGTACGAAATTTCTTACTTAGTTGAACCCTTACCAAACGGTTGTATTTTTTGTTTCAATTAAAATAAAAGCAAGAATCGTTGCTCAATTTATTTAAAAGCATTTTTATGTATTTACTAAAAACAATACGTGTTTTTGCGTCTCGCGCTCTTCTTGAACGCGACCCTTAGGTTTGCGCGGATATAACGTTTGAAAAATACGCGAACCTTGTCTGCGAACGACGTACTGCAGCGTATAATGGCATTTGGTGTATGAGTCGACGTTTGTGCGATATCCGTATACCTATTTAATACGTGTGTAGGTAGTGTCTTAATGGGGTGTGTACTAAGGGTGGCTAAATTTCGTCGATATTCGATATATCATATTTGTAGATATGCTACGCGTACGTTTTCAGCTTCGAGCTCGATACGATTTAGAGGCAGGTAATAGCTTTTATGAATCTTTTAGTATGTGGTTGCTCGTAATGGATGTTTTGATGTTTGCGATGGTTATCGGTCTAATGTGCCTTTGATCACTGTGATTCTATAGTAATGACGTAATTTAGACGGCTTTTTAACACCGTATCAGAGTTCGTATTCGACGAACGGATTTACAAAATTACCATTCGTAATTTTGATTATTATAATTTCTCCAATTATATCGTACGTCGAAGGTTAATAAATTTTACTCGGGGCTCAGTCGAGAAAAATCGTAATATTTGTAAGCGAAAGATGACGACCGTGAAGAGTAGTCTTAACATCATTAATCGAGAGAAAACTTATGTGCGCCAAGTTTATAGCACAGACAGCGAAAAAAATTACGTTTGACAGTTTCAAAAATATTTACCTAAACTTCATTAATATTCCACTATCAACGATGTATTTCCTTCCGTGGCTGTCATTACGTGGTTTTTAAAAGCCCTCGGTGCTGTCATTTTCAGACTCAGTGATACCGCGAATGAGAATTTCCAACAATTAAATATGAAAGAGTTGCTGAAATATTTTGCCGTGTAAGCCGACTGCACTAGATAGCAGATTCTTACGCATAACTGGGCTCTTGGCTTTTTTTTTTCTCTTCGAATGAAAAATTTTCCGCAATTATGGATTCGCTGTAAGGGAATGTGCCCAAGGCGTGTTATTTTCAGCAGTGACTCGGAATTTTTTCATCGTGAAAAAAAAATTCCCGAAAGATGACGTAACTTGAATAGGTCAATAAAAAAAAATTAACAACGTATTTTGAAATATTATAAAAAAATGCATTTAAATTTTTACATAATTATATCACATTACCAAAAAAAAAAAAAAATACACGAATACACTAAATCTAAGAAAAAATACCCGAAAGAATTTTATTATAAAACTTTCAAATCCAATAGCCTGTTCAATTTCTCGAATTACCAATTCGCAGATAAATTCTACACCGGATTGAAAAATGTAAACAAAACTATAGTCTTAAAATTTTATTTCCTACATCCGCCTCCTTGCGTATCGAACAAAAGCATCCCATTACCTATCACCCTATTTTTTCTCTTTTTACGCCCCAAAAAAAGTCAACTTTGAAGAAAATCTGTACGAAAATAATTTGTCGTATTTTTCCATTTCAAATGTATATTTGAAATAAAATTAGAAATGTCAAAGTTCTTTATATCGTTTAATGTAAATTTATTATTATAAAAGTTTGTAATAACATCGCTGCGGTAATAAATTCCGGTGTTCTTAATCCACTTTTTAAAATAATTTTACTTGGAAAATTACTTTCCCATCTGTCAGAAAAATTTCGAACTTATTTCTTTAAAGAATTTTAATTAATTTGCTTAAGAAGAAAAGTTTTCTATTCGTTTTTAAGTCAATTTCTCGACGAATTTATATTAATTTACATTCAAATGACGGTTTATGACGAAGTTCGTTGTAACGTTCGCCTTTTTTCTCACTTTCGTTTAAGATGTGTCGATAATCGACACGTGGGCTCAGTGGCGTAGCCAGGGGGGGCAAAGGGGGCAATTGCCCCCTCCATGGCCTTTTATTGTTTGTTTCGACGTATCGTAGTTTTTTTATAAATTAAAGGAATAGGTAAATAAATCGTTTGCAATTTCTGGTTTCCCACTAATTTAAAAAAATGTTGACTACCTGGACTCGTTTTGCCCCCCCCCCCTTGCCAAAATCCTGGCTACGCCACTGCGTGGGCTGATTGGATTTTGATAATTTATCGGGTGATTTTTTACGAAGAATTTACCTTCGGTTGTCGTGTTTTCTATGTGTGTAGTTTCATCGCTTCACTTTTGAAGGTGTTTTGTTAAAGTGAGAGTTTGGTGGAGTGAATAGACCAAAGAGTACTTTGACGTTTGATGTTTACGCACGCGGATTTTATCCTTTTTAACATCACGTTCTTATTTTCTAATGTTTTATGTTGAAGTCATTTTCACCCTTCTCCACCCCCCACGCACCTAACCGCTTTGGGGTACCTCAAAAGTAGTGGAAATAGTGAAAAAGTAGTGAATTTTGTCTATAAGTAATGCAAGAGTGTTTGATAAAATGATACAAAAAATTGTTCGTTTTAGATAAATGACTCAATTTTTCATGAATTGGCAGCACTGTCGGAATATGTGACGTCATATATATTTTTTTAAATGGCGTTCAATTTCTAATTTGTAATTTAATTTCGTGCCTTTTTTTTTACTGAATACAGATTTTATTCTTATAATGTGAAATTTGACCTCTTTGATGGGGAGGGGGTGGTGGAGTGGAGAAATTTTTGAAAATTTGATGAAAAAGTAACAAACAAAAGTGGTGATTTTTCAACAAAAAAAAAAATCCATGATATTTTTCACATTTAACTCGATATCTCGAAAGCCTTATTTGCCCCCCTCCCCCGCCTTATATTTTTACAAAATTTAAAAACGTAATTTTTAGTTAATTTTACACGCGTTTCGCAAAAATTATATTTTTTTACGATTTGTAATTGGAATTTATGTAATTTTTCATAAGTACGATTATTTTGATAAACGACACGTTTTTTCGTGTTATTTTCGCTGCTTGAAAAATTCCAAAACTGTATTTTCTCGACTGTTTATAAATTTAAAAACTGGAATAACCGTCGGTATATAGTTGAGGAATTATAGTTGTGTGGAAGTTTTGTAGTATGCTGCAAGCAGCACCCCACCGATGGTGAAAAATTCACCCTATTATCTACCCCCGTTTTCTTGGATATTACGTTACTATATATAGAAACTAGATAAAAGCTTCAGCGCCATTCATAACTTGGAAGAATTTCTTTCACAGTTTTCACAAAACAGGAAGAACTAATGTATTGTGTTGAATCTGACCCGCCTTTTGAATCGCTTATTTTCTCGAGTTATTTTCTAATTTTCAAAAAAGCCGAAATAAAGATGAATTATTGGAATGTTGGGAAGAATGATACGAACACGTAGAGAATTGACCAAGGCAAACAAAATGAATAAACGATATTAAACGTTTAATATTTAATATTGTTCGATTTATTATGTTGATATACGTTGCTGTTTTACCTTCGAGGATAATATTTTCGTAGTAAAAACCAATTAATCAAAGTTCCCGGTGGTTTCTTAATTAAAGAAATATTAAATTACGATGGAACGGCGACTTTTTAGAATTTGTGGCGCGATGTTGTATATACTTTTGCATATCCGGAAGCGATATTTTCGATGGCGTGGTTTTTTTTTTGTTATTTATGTATTATACTTATTATAATTACCAAGTTTTAGGAACCGAGACTAATTTATAAAACGTAAACCGTAGTTTTCCGCGGTCTGGTAATCGTTAAGGTAAACCAAGTGGTAATTTTCGATAAAAGAGGAACGTATGCGTTTCTTTTAAACGTTTGATAAGAAGTATTACGAAAGTGGTAACTTGCATATAAATCTATCGTAAATTACTTGGCTTTTTGGTGATCGCAATTACGACGGATTAGTTGGGTAATGCTCTCTATTAACAATAGTTGTGTTGAAGCTATCGAAAAAAGCGCCATTAATAGCGAAGCAGCAAAGTGCAAAAAAAAACATCTCGGTTTTATCAACGCAAAGGACTATATTTTAGTTTTCGCGTGTAATTTTACGAATGCAACGTTAAAGTTGAAATTACAACCTTTTAATGAAGCAGTAGGAAACGGTTTCCGTAATTGCTAAAATTACTACTTCTTCAAAATTCGTTTTAATAAATGCTGCTTTCTAGCTTACCGTGTAGTTTTTCCTGTAATGAAATATAAAACTTTTGTATTCTGGTAATGCTTTATATAACGAATAAACGCGAAGAAATAGCTTTTCCGCTTAAAGCTGTATTAAATGCACAAAGAAAAAATAACTCTTTTTTACCACTATATAAGCATGGCGAAACGAAAAGTATATTTTGGTTTAAGTTTTTCATAATGCATGAATTAAAATTAGTCCCACTTTGGAAAAAGTATTTTAATTTTTTTCTCTTCCTTATTTTTATTATTTTTTTAATTAACTGACCAACGTGTTGGCGATTTTTTCGTCGGGGTTTGCGATTTTATTCGTTTAATAAATTTTTTCATAGAATGTGAAATAGATACAGTTAGCTATGTTTTCGTATTCGTTTAATAAGTTTGAAAATCACGTGTAAAAATACTCGTGTAGATTTTCCGTTGGTTCGGCGAATTTTCGAATAGTTATCAACTCGAAGCGCAATCGTTGAACTTGGTAAAACTTGAAAATACATTTGATAACAAGGGAATTATAACGATAATGATTGTAGAAGTTCTGCATTTAATTAAAAATTTATCCGGTAGCTTTAACAAGGCCTTGGGCTTTTAAAGTACTACAATTGCTACGTTCGAATAAAGTATTCTTGTTTCTTTTCGAAGTACTTTTTAAAACTGGAACATAGATAATTTCACGTCGTCGAAAAAACGCGATAAACGAAGGTTACCGAAGGCAAACGAAATCGAGAAAAAGTTGGGGAATCTTGCGTAATATTTCAAAATGGAAATATTCCTTCGGTAAGTTTCGAAATTAACACGCGGTCTTGGCCGCGGGAATAAGTGGTATTTTTGTGTAAAACGAAATTATTGGGGAGAGGATCAACGTCGCAGAGGGGCGTGTACCCCTTATAAGGTCAGGTACCCCCTCCCCCTCCCCTAACAGCTTGATAAAGAGTTATTCTAACAACATTGATATTTTAGAATCGATAAAGATTCGTTTGATATTGCTTAAAATTGCGCAAAATTGTGGAAATGTCGTTGAAATTGATTATTACCTGCTTCAAATGGCACAACAATTACGCAAAACGATTAAGTTGAGGAAAAATTTTGTTAAAATTGCAAAAAACAATCAACATGTTAAAATACTTTAGAATCGATCAAAATTTGTTTAAAAATCCTTAAAATAACGCAAAACCGTCATAATGTTGTTAAAATTGTTCATCATTTGTTCAGAATTAGTTAAAATTGCAAAAAACGTATCAAAATGATGTTAAAAAATTTTGAAATCGGTTAAAATTAGTTTAAAATTGCTTAAACTCACGCAAAATTGTCAAAATTTTGTTAAAATTTTTTAAAATTGTCAACATTTATGCAAAGATACGTAAAAACGGTTAAAATGTCATTGCAATTGATAAAAATTAATCAACATTCGCTCAGAATTGCACAAAATTGTGCTAAACGATTAAATTAATGAAAAATTGTGTTAAAATTGCAAAAAAATGTCAAAATGTTGTTAAAACAGTTTAAAATTGATCAAAATTCGTTTAAAATTGCTTAAAATTACGCAAAATTGTTAAAATTTAGTTAAAATTTTTTGAAGTTGCTCAATATTTGCCTAAAATTGCACAGATACTGTCAAAATGTGGTTAAAATATTTAGGAATTGATCAAAATTAGTATAAAACTGCATAAAATTAGGTAAAAATGTCATAATGTTGTTAAAACTGCTCAATATTTGCACAAAATTACATAAAAATTGTTCAAATTTTATTACAATTGATAAAAGTTGATTAATATTTGTTCAGATTAGCACAAAATTTGTGCAAAACGATTAAATTAATAAAAAATTGTGTTAGAATTGCAAATAAATGTCAAAATGTTGTTAAAACAGTTTAAAATCGATCAAAATTGGTTTAAAATTGCTTAAAATTACGCAAAATTGTTAAAATTTAGTTAAAGTTGTTTAAAGTTACTCAACACTTGCTGAAAATTGCATAAAAACTATTAAAACGTTGTTGAAATAGTATAAAATTGATCAAAATTTGTTTAAAATTGCTTAAAAGTGCACGAAATTGACAAATTATTGAACAACCTTAATTAATTATAACATCATTTTGACAATTTTATGCAATTTCAAGCAATTTTAAACAAATTTTGATCAATTCTGAATTATTTTAACAACACTTTTATAGGTTTTATGCAATTTTCAGCAAGTGTTGAACAACTTAAAAAGATTTTAATAACATTTTAGCAAATTTGTGAATTTTTAATCAATTTTAAAGAAATTTTGATCAATTTTAAACTGTTTTGATAACATTTTAACAGTTTTTATGCAACTTTGTACGAATAATGAACGATTTTAAACAATTTTAACGTGTTTTGACCATTTTGAACTGTTTTAACTTCGTTCTAACGGTTTTTATGTAATTTTAAGTAAATATTGAACAGTTTTAACAACATTTTGATAATTTTTACGCGTCTTTGGAAAAATATTGAACAATTTGAAACAATTTCAGTTACATTTTGGCTATTTTATGTAATTTTAAGCAATTTCTAAACAAATTTTGATCGATTTTAAACTGTTTTAACAACATTTTGACATTTTTTTGCAATTCTAACACAATTTTTTATTAATTTAATCGTTTTGCACAAATTTTGTGCTATTCTGAGCAAATATTAATTATTTTTTATCAATTTCAATGAAATTTTAACAGTTTTTATGTAATTTTGTGCAAATATTGAGCGATTTTAAAAACATTTTGTTAATTTTACCTAATTTTATGCAGTTTTATACTAATTTGGATCAATTCCTAAATATTTTAACCATATTTTGACAGTATTCGTGTAATTTTGAGCAAATACTGAGCGAGTTTAAACAATTCTTCGTCAGAATTTTACCAGATCGCTAACATCGCAAAGAAAAACTTATTCGGGAAAATGACAGTTTTGATATAACCTCTTTCATGTTTCATGTAATGTACGTGCATTCGATAAAGGGAGCACAGCTTACTATATTACGCCGAGAATATCCCTCTTCCCCCGCCACATCCATTTCTAGTTACGTTTCCGCTTCCAAACGCATTCTTTCAAGTTGGTAATCATACAAGCAACAAGTACTTTTTTGAAACAGTCGTAGGAAAAAATTAACATTATATCGTGTGGAATTTAGATGAACCCAAAAAAGCAACTTTATGCGGCCATTCATTGGGAAAAGGGTTGGCGAAAAGAAAATGGAAAAAAAATTTGTGACGATTTTGAAAACCATCTGTTCGACGAAAATAAAATGGAATTTGGTACATTAACATTTTTCCGCCATTTTGCATCGTATATGGTATGCATGTGTTTTTTTCCCTCGTGATCGCAACATAATAACAGCAATATATTTGCGATTCTTTAAGTTGGCACTAATTCAGAGAATATTTTCGGCGTGTGGTGAAATTTCGTTATCTATTTGGTAAATAAAAAGAGGAATTTTTTTTTCGTAGTCGGGGTAAAAGGGGCGCATTGTATAGTTCATTCCGAAACATTTAGTTTGTACAAATTACCCAAACAGATAAAAATACCGAACGTAAAAGTACATAATTTAACAATGAACAATAATGGAATATATTATGCGAAAGTTGAGCGTAGAAATAATAAAAGCTGCGGAAGAGCATTAAAAAAATTTTCCACCGCCATTAAAGTCTCCGCGTTGTATGTGTATATGACCATGGCCGATGGAATTGCAAAATGGAGGGTAAAAAAAAGAAGAAGAAGATTATAAGAATTGGCTACGGTTTTATAGTCGAATAAAACTAGGCTTTTCCGTCGAGTTGTTTGCTTTAGGTTTTTAAGTATTTCAGAGATTAGTATATTTTTTAAAAAATTTCAACCATTTCTACGGCTAAACCCGTAGGGGGTCTTTACAAGTGTTACTGGTTCGAGGCAGTAATTAAAAGAAGAACACAGTTCCGTGTATATTTTAATTTTCGCCCAGAGCCGTCGAGCCGTCTTTAATGTTTTTTTTTCTTTTTATCCGGAAGTATGCGCTAGAGTTTGGCAATGGGCTATGAAATGTGTTGGTAATCATTGTTCAGAAATGACGAGACGAGAGGAGCGATGCTTTTATAATACATTGTTGATAATTTTTATGGCTTTATTTGCAACGCGGATGAAGGGGGATGTAGACGATGTAGTTAATTTGTTATTACCAGTGAATGTTTCAATTTCGGCGGCGCTTTATTGGCAGATGTTCGGGTGCTCTTAGCATACGTTCGTGTTATCTTTATCTCGAACTTAGTTCGATTATCGCAATTCTTTTTCAACATAAATAAATCTCGTATAAACAAGCAACAAATAAATAACGTAGGTAAATAATATCTTTGTTTTAAAACACAAATATAAATTGTTCGCGCCGCGTTAGACCAGTTTGACTGGAAGAATTTTATACAAAATCGATATTTTTAACGATGGCGGAGTTTTTATTATTCCGATACGGAGATTATTTTATTTATGTTACTTTCGTTTTGCTCCAGGGTGTAGCAAGTATAGTTTTTATTGTACCGTACGACGACGATGCTTTTGTGTAGTACGAGAGAATGCAATGCTGATCGATTCGCGTGCATTAGGTGTTTCATTTTAAAATTTCATCCCCCTGTCGCAGGTTTGTATATTCTAAACGGCGTAATTCACGCGGCTTTTATGTCCAGTCTGGACGAGTATTTTGTATGTGGAAATACTACCTATAGATATGGAACAGCTAAGTACACGGTGTCCGAAAAAGCTGCTATAATGCTGTGTTTTCGAATATGCAACGTAGCGTAGCTCCTGCGAAATCCAAATATGCAATTGTAGGCATTTTGTGTTTGAGTAATTCAAACACGTGTAATTTTTTTGGAAAGATTTGTACCACAAAGACGAGTCGACAAACTTACAAGCGAAAGTTCAAATTCAAATTTTCGTGTGCACGACAGTGTTGCCTACCGCGAGTATTTTGCATTTGGCAGCACTGACCGTTCGCACATTGCCCTGTACTTGAAACGAAAAAAAGAAAGTAAATGAATAAAAATGAAATCTCTTAAAATTATCCGTTACGTATGCTCTTGGTGGTGAGAAAAAATTCCAGGAAATATTTCCACGCGATGCCACGTAACGGGTGTCACAAAAACATCGCTCAAAAAAATATGAAAAAAATTACACCTTAAAATGTACTGGTAAAACAACCATAAAACGAATGAAAATTTCTATTAAAAAAAAAATAAAATAAAAAATGAATAAGAGGAAATTGTAAAAGAAAAAATACATGTACTCAATAACAACAAAAATCTTCATTCAACGACGCCCGGTGTCGAGGGCCTTTAGCGTCCGGAAAATACAATTAACAATTTAAATTAACTGTAACAAGAAAAAGAGGAATACAAAAATGGGGAGAAAACAAATAAGGTAAATTAAATTATAAATTTGGCAGTTCATAAATTAGACAATGGATAACAGAAAAAACAAAAAATTTGGTTACAACTAAAACAAATAAATTTGTAAAAATTGAGTACAAAATAATCAAAACTCTAAGAAATTCTTTCAAAAATCACCCCAAGCCTCTGTTGCTTTACTTGGCGAAAATTTAAAAAAAAATGAAATTTTCCTACACAAAATTAAAAAACGACCCTAACAATTTGCTAAAAATAAAAAAAAACTTCATCGAATAAAAACAATTCCGCCGTCATGTCGCTTATATTTGGAATGACATAAAATTGTTGAAAATCGTCGCAAACCGTTTGTGCTACAAAATGCAAATGAAAAAAAATGTGACATATTTTTTAATTCAAATTACCTTCTATATAATTTTTCGTCTCGATGATCCTATTAACGAGAAAAAAATTCTCTTTCGTTGAGTATCTCGCGAATCCTTAATATCAAGGAAATTATGCCTTTAATAATCTCTCGCGTTAATTTTTCGTATACGTTATATAATTCTGTTTAAGAAAACGAGAAGGCTGCCTTACCAGATGAATAATTTCCGAGTGTGTGTTTATTCGCATAATTGATAAGTCATTTTCTACATCTTTCGAGTTGAAAATTACGTTTCAATAAAGCCTACAAGACGACGAGCTTTTAGCTCCGATATAAATTATATTCGTCTCTGAGTCGGCGTTTATGTATACAAGCAAAGTTTATACATTCAGATAAGATAGCTCATCAAGTGTACTTCGTCTTGGAACGTTTTACGTATTGAAAAACAAAAAGCTGCATTTTACTTGACGCATATCGCTGGCAACAAACATGAAAACTTGAGACCATAACGACCGGTATCAATTTAAATTCGCATCAACAATAAGAGAACAATTATAGATGAGCTGCTAAAAACAAAAGTTGTTCAAGTCAACTTGGTTACGCAGGAGGTTCGAAGAAAAGGAAAGTTTTGCATAAATCTACGTAAAATTTCGTTCGCGTTCGAAACAGGTGCCTCAGTAAAAAATAGAATTAGGGCGAATTCAACGACGAACGGATTATTCTCCGTTGGGGAAAGCAGTTGGAAGTCGAATTCGGTGAAACGTTTTTTTTTTACGCAGCCTGCTCGTAATTCAATATGTTTTTTTTTTTCCGGCGAAATTAAGTGACCAACTATGGCTGAAAAGAGTACCAGAAAAATAGTGTACATGGTTTACTCAAGAGAATTACGCATACTTGCGTATACGGTGGAACTTCGTTCGTAGATTTTTGTTTTAATTAAATGCCAACGAATACGGATTTCTTGGGTGATAGAATTTTTCATTTAACAACACCTCGTGGAATTTCAAGATTTCAGCGTTTTATTCCGCCTCTAAGCACACGCGTCGTTACACGTCGTTTTGCTTTTTTATACCAACATCCAAAGAAATATACCTCGAGAAATGTATACTTTTACATTCCACGTAACGATTAACATATTCGCGTAAAAATTCGCCTGTCTATTAGACATTTGCCATTACCTTTAAGTCTTTTTGCTCAGAAGAAAAAAAATGAACTTCCAACGCACCAACTTTTTCCCAGCGCTTGTGTATTGAAAGCAATATTTTCTGATGTAGTTATAAACATCGTTATTTCGCGCCGCGCTATTCACTAAAAAATCTTCCCAAAACTTCACTTCTCTCGTCTGTACTTTGCTGTTTTCGCTTTCTTTTATGGTACCTATATGGTACACATTTTACACGTCGTGAGAAAGTGCTTCTTTATCGATTTATAAAACTTTTACCAACTTTGTTACCGTATCAGATCGCCGTGCACTGGTTCTTTTCATATAGGATGTTTCATGAATACTTGGTACTTGCTTTTCAGCCATTTTCTAGGCGTAGGTTGTATTAATGTAGTTCTCAGTTCTATGTTTGGTTGATTCCAGAAATATGGAAATACTTTGAGAGGCAAATCTATGGAATAATAAAACAAAAAAAATATTAAATCAACTTGCATGAGAACTATCACGTGATTGGTTCAATTGAATTATTTTGTTGAGGGTAAAAAATTCTATAAATTTAGCATATTCGAGTTCATACCGCAATAGCATCACATGGATATCACCAACATCTCTCTAATTGTTTTCTTATTTGAGGTAAGACGTGACTGGGATGTTGAAACCTTCAAAAAAGACATTTTTTGAGCACCTACTTCATTTTTAAGCCAAAACACATGATCGGCCATCTGGTGAAGCTGCAGCGATGACTGAAAATTGAAAAACTGCTAAAAATCATCTAAAAATCGTGTTTTTTCAGAGCTATAAAGGATATGAGAAAAGTCGAAGGTTACAACCTTCCCACACTTTTTGGCAGCGTTGTCATCTATCTCGTCGCAGGATGATACCATAATGTGACCACATGTCACTCATGACAATGACACGTCATCATAACAATGACTTGTTATCATATTTTATCATCAGACACGCCATCGCAACGTGCTACCATGATATGATCACATGTCACCTACCACCGTGACTCGTCTTTATGACAATAACATTCAACATAACATGTCATTAGGTGTCAAATATCACTCATGAACATGACACGTCACCATAACAATGACTTGTTATCATATGTTGTCATCAGACATGTCACTGCAACGTGCCACCATGATATGATCACATTTCACTTATCACCACGACACATATTTATGACAATGACATCCATCACAACATGTCATTAGGTAACAAATATCACTCATAAACATGACATATCACCACAACAATGACTTGTTATCATATTTTGTCATCAGACATGCCATCTTGACGTGCTACCATGATATGATCACATGTCACTTATCACCGTGATACGTCTTTATGACAATGACATTCATCATAACATGTCATTAGGTATCAAATATCACTCATAAACATGACATGTCACCATAACGATGACCTGCTATCATATTTAGTCATCAGACATGTCATCGTAACTTGCTACCATGATACGATCACATGTCACTTATCACCGTGACACGTCTTCATGATTATTATATTAATCATAACATGTCATTAGATAACAAATATCACTCATAAACATGACGTCACCATAACAATGACCTGTTGTCATATTTTGTCATCAGACATGTCATCGTAACTTGCTACCAGGATATGACCATATGTCACCTATCACCGTGACACGTCTTCATGATAATGATATTCATCATAACATGTCATTAGGCATCAAATATTACTCATACACATGACATGTCACCATAACAATGACTTGTTATCATATTTTGTCATCAGACATGTCATCTTGATGTGCTACTATGGTATGATCACATGTCACTTATCACTGTGACATGTCTTAATGGCATTTACATTCATCATAACATGTCATTAGGTAACAAATATCACTTATAAACATGACATGTTACCGTCATCACAACATGGTACCGTAATATGATCACATGTCACTTATTACCCTGGCATGTCTTAATGACAATTACATTCATCATAATCGTAGGATTTGGCTTTTTCAAATTATTCAGTATATGTCAAACGGCAACCCTACTTTTTGAGTACTCACTACTTGTACTTACTTGTCAAAGAACGACTTCCTAGGTCATCGGAAGGGGATTTCAAGGTCAAATAATAACATTTCTCCCCTCCTAAATACTTTGAGACGCTGATTTTTGATGTTCTACATATTTTGATACTTTATCGATTGGTTTATTTTTCAACTTTTTTGCTTTTTTTTAATACCTACCCCTACTCTTTTGAATAAAGTGACCGTTGACCAAAATAGTTGAATTCTATTTTTATTTTTTTTTTTTTTTTCCTTCCTGTCTTTGGTAACTTTTGGTAAATCTTGGTACCTTTCCTTCTAATTAATTTCATTTCTATTGCTTTATCGTTGAAAATCTTTCTACGAGAATTTTCTTCGAAGGAAAATGTTTTGTCGCATTCTTCGAGGAATATGTAAAAAAAAATGGAAGATTTGAAGCGGAGATTTATATGCAGAAATTTTCGCTCTAAACACACCGAATACTCGGTGTGGTAAAAAGTACACAGAACATCTGGACGGATTCCTGAAACCGAAAAAAAAAAGGTAAAAAAGGCGTAAAACTTTTGATTACTTGGAGCACTGATCAGTCAGCACGGTGACGAGGTTTTTTTCGTGAACGTGTCGCGAGTCGACAAACACATTCGGCATGAAACCAAACAACTGCAAGTAATCGCGCCCCAAGGGAGCGCGACGCGATCCATTCTTTATAAACGCTGGTGTAAATAAAATTTGTATTTTACTCGGGAACGAGTATAGAAGGGCAAATAGAGACGGAATGTAGCTCTAGTGCTACGTCCTGTAGTTAGCAATTTGACGTCATTTACTCTAGAGAACGCTACGGCGCGCGTTCGCACTATCGTAAATTGAATGGTTTCACATAAACTAGTTAAAACACGGCGTCGTTCTCGTATAGAAAAGATAGCGGTGTTTTTGTTGCATGAAAAGAAAAAGGGAGAAAAAGCAAGACGAAGGGAAACCTCAACGTATAAAGTTCGACAAAAGGTAACGGAACCGGAGTTGGTATACGTTTGCGAAGTGTGTCAGACGAGTTGGATGTGTGTTGGTGTATGTGGAAAAAATCACGTAACGTGGAAACGCGGGTAAATGGTCGGATAGTATGGAAGGCGTTGGAGAAGAAAATCAATGTTTAAAATTTACTCCCTCGTGAAGATGTATAAGATGTAGCGAACAATGAGCCGTGTAACGGTACGCGAATTATTCGCGGAAAATTATTCGGTAACTGACCTTGCCCAACGACTTGCACGTTAAACGATCCGATTATCGGAACAAATAACGTATTTCGCGAGCTCACTTCGTCGTCGTATTTTACCTAAATTAATTATAAAACCATTAAAACCAGCTATCCTCTTTATATCGTCATTTGTCGTCGTTTATGTATTTCGTTTAGTACGAGATGAAAACCACGAAAATGTTTCACGATAACGAGTTTTCTATATTGTTAAAAGTTCACTTGCCACGTATCTTGGCATTCTTTACCAAATATAAGCGAGGTATTTGCCTTTTATCAAAACATATTAAATATTTACGCCGTTCGTGGCGGTTTTCTCGCCGTCTTTTAAATTTATATACGCGTATCATATCGCGAGTTGCGAACTTGCAGCGAATTCCGCGTGATATTCCCGAAGAGCTCGTAAAATCGTTTTTCTTTCGTACGTAGTGTATTCGTGTTATTGTTTTTTCCTCTCATATTTGGGTTTTTGGTTCGCCGGATGTGTATTTCAGGGTACGAGTTGTCTTTATAACCATTCTCTATATTTTCGGTCACGTTTTTACTTAAAACACCGTTGGGAGGTGTCGTTAATTTCGTCAATCTGATAAGAATGAAAAACGCTTAAGTATATAAGGCGTAATAAATTTATAAGACGCGTCATTGCGTAAGTTTGTTTTGCATTAATGGCGAAATTTACTTTATAAACGTTGAACACCGAAAGCACGTAATGAGCGTGATATGAAGTAACGTATCGTTGTATCGAATCAAAGTCAACTTTGTTACTCCAATTTAACTTTTTTTTGATATGCTAATTTCTCTATATTTTCGCTGGCGGCTGCAGAAATTCAATTTATATAAAACTTTGATTCGCCAAGTTATCAACATATGTTCAGTCGTGTTGGATTATCGCTGTAGTCGTATATTTTTTTCGCAAGTTTACTAGACTTTCGTCAGACGCGGTTTTGAATTTATTAAACTAGAACGAATTTAGTGTCGTAAAGGAAGCTAAGAAAGAGAGAGTTCCATATGTGACGGATTTCATAAATGGTAACGTTTTTCTATTGAGCTTTTCAAAATATCGGACGCGATAACTTTTTCAAGGTTTTGGAGTTATAAATCGAGTTTGAAATACGCTTGATTTCGTGTTAAGAAAATATTTCTTCGGAAACTGAAATCTACAATTATTGCGATCGTACGTGAAATACGCCTGGTATTCGCAGTAACTTCGTTATTTTTATACGTCTTGAGTTTCGGGAAAATAATCCAAAGAATATGCAACGCTACGATGTTGATAAGGTTAAATGTGCCTGTTGAATTGGAGAAAAAAGCGGAAGCTGTGCGGAGTAGGGAATCTTTGTAGGTGTTACAAGGAACACTTGTTTTTCGATTTTGGCACAGGATGATTTTGAAATAAAATAGCGTTCCTTTGGTCAGAGATATTATCACGTTAAATACCAGATAACAACAAACAAACCGTTGATATAAAGATTTGTTGTT
The DNA here is from genome assembly GCA_003261595.1 of Maconellicoccus hirsutus. Classification (NCBI taxonomy): domain Eukaryota; kingdom Metazoa; phylum Arthropoda; class Insecta; order Hemiptera; family Pseudococcidae; genus Maconellicoccus; species Maconellicoccus hirsutus. The sequence continues at coordinate 84,175 of QBDW01000132.1, read as the reverse complement.
TGATGACGTCATCATATTATCGTAAGATGGGAAGATGTTGCATTGAAGCCGAGATACATTAACACGTAATACGGCGTGAATAGCGATAAATTCATTCACAAAAAGAGGAAGTCCTTAAAAATTCAGAAAACGCACAAATAAAACATCCCTGAAAATATTTTTCAAAAAATACAATTCATTCAAAAAAAAGTCCTTGAAAATTAAAAAAAAATGCAAATTTATTCATAGAAAAACATTACTTGAAAATTCCAAAAAAAAGCTCAAATTCATCGTAGAAAAAATGAAATTTCGAAAAAATGCTAATTTATTCACAAAAAAACATTCCTTGAAAATTAAAAAATATAGTACAAATTCATTCAATGAAAAAAATTTCTTCAAATTCCAAAAAAATACAAATTTATTCACAGAAAAACATTCTTTGAAAATTCCCAAAAAAAGTGCAAACTTATTCACAGAAAAAAATTCCTTGAAAATTCCCAAAAAAAAAAGCTCAAATTCATCGCAGAAAAAATGAAATTTCGAAGAAATGCTAATTTATTCACAAAAAAACATTCCTTGAAAATTAAAAAATATAGTACAAATTCATTCAATGAAAAAAATTTCTTCAAATTCCAAAAAAATACAAATTTATTTACAGAAAAACATTCTTTGAAAATTCCCAAAAGAAGTGCAAACTTATTCACAAAAAAAAACCTTGAAAATTCCCAAAAAAAAGCGCGAATTCATTGACAGAAAAAAAGGCCTTGAAAATTTCAAAAAAATGCAAATTTATTAACAAAAAAACAGTACAAATTCATTCAATGAAAAAAATTTCTTCAAATTCCAAAAAAATACAAATTTATTCACAGAAAAACATTCTTTGAAAATTCCCAAAAAAAGTGCAAACTTATTCACAGAAAAAAATTCCTTGAAAATTCCCAAAAAAAAGCTCAAATTCATCGCAGAAAAAATGAAATTTCGAAGAAATGCTAATTTATTCACAAAAAAACATTCCTTGAAAATTAAAAAATATAGTACAAATTCATTCAATGAAAAAAATTTCTTCAAATTCCAAAAAAATACAAATTTATTTACAGAAAAACATTCTTTGAAAATTCCCAAAAGAAGTGCAAACTTATTCACAAAAAAAAACCTTGAAAATTCCCAAAAAAAAGCGCAAATTCATTGACAGAAAAAAAGGCCTTGAAAATTTCAAAAAAATGCAAATTTATTAACAAAAAAACAGTACAAATTCATTCAGTGAAAAAAATTTCTTGAAAATTCCAAAAAAAGCACAAATTCATTCACAGAAAACAATTCCATGAAAATTCCCAAAAAAAGTGCAAATTCATTTACAAAAAAAATTCCTCGGAAATTCCAAAAAAAAACGCAAATTCATTGACAGAGAAAAAAGCCTCGAATGTTTCAAAAAAAGTGTAAATTTATTCATAGAAAAAAAGGCCTTGAATGTTCCAATAAAAAGTGAAATAGTGTGCTTTTTTGGAATTCCCAAGGACTTTTTTCCCTGAATGAATTATGAAATGAATAAATAGTTCATGATTGTAGTGAAATTTACTTCAAAATAACAAAAATTTTACACAAAATTCATGTACTGGTTCATGACGTCATCGTTTATTCTTGCGGAACTCTGATGTGAACGATGAATATTTGTTGTAATAAATTCTCAAATGAAATGGAATTCAAAAATAATATTTCTTCATCAAGCAAAATGAGCATTTTGCTTATTCAAAGTTATGCTGATCTTAGAATTATTTTTTCATGTTTTTCTGCAACTTACCATTCGATTTTAATCGATTATAATCGATTTTGAAGTAATTCGATTTTTCCAAGCCCTACAGTGGTTTACACGAGCATTTATATTATATTATTCATTTTTAATTTTACTTTAAAGCTTTCATTTCGATTTCTGTTGTTGAGATAAATTTTTCTGTTTCTTTAATTACGTTGGGTTCACTCTGAAAAAAATTGTATATTTTTCTAAATAAAAATAGGTCAATTTCACCTTCTAAAAATCCATCACTTGGTTCTAGAAATATTTTTTTCAGACATTCCTGTGCTTGAAATTTTCAATTCGTGGGTTATTTCTAATTACATATCTTGTATGAAAAAATCCGTCAAAAAATTGCGATAAAAAATCCACCTTTGCCTTATGGTTACAGTGAACTACTCTAATTTCAGAGGTTATAATTACACGAATGAAATTTCACATATTGTATCAAAACCAGGATGGAATTTCAAATAAATAATCTCTCTCAAATGAAACTTCAAAGTCAAACGAAACATTTTCCTAGCGGCTCATAAAACCGAAGTAAAAAAAAAAAAGGTAAATAAATATTAATTCAGAAATGTTATTTACAGTTTTTAACCTCGGAAACGTAATTTTTAGGGATTTTCCTTCAAACCTTCGAGTTTTTTTTTTCGCTTTTTAAAATATTCTATTTTTAATTTGACTGCTGGAAATTTACCATGTATTCGTAAATAGTACAAAAAAAAGAGTGAAACGTTACATTGACAAATATTTCCAGATGAAAATTTTAATTTGCTGCTCGGCGTATATTCTGAATGTTGATCAGTTTACGGCCATGAAAAATATATGGTTACATATTCTTTGATTTTCCCGAACAAATCTCGAGGGATTAAGCATTCTTTTTTTTCCACTCCATACAATAACCGGAATGTGTGCACGTAGTACATATTACACTATTCATATTTAACAACCAAAAACACGGGCTATTTTTCACGGAAAAATGCACAATGTTTTTCTTTACGTATCGTACGATTTTCCGGAGTACATGATTGTCCCCTATGTTGCATGGTTATTGTTGTTTTTTTTTCCTTTTTGCTTCATTTTTTTTCCAACGGTGTTGCGTACGATGAGAAAAATATACGAGTATTTCGGTATCGTTGAAGTTATATGGTTGAAGAAATTCCGGATTGGTTGCAATGGCGGTGTTTGGATTATTGGCGCTTTATTTTTGATCGGCCTTTACAACTTGTACATGATGTTGAAACGTTTATTGAAAACGAAGCTTTTTTCAACGCTTTAAATTAAGTGTCGGTGATTTAAAAGAAAAAAAAAGCGGAAAGCGTGTGTCGGTATTTTATACGGTTGAAATAAACCTGTTGATTTTTTTACAATTTACAAATCACAGTGCGAGATTTTTTTCGATAGTGTTCAATTAATTTCTGGGTGTTTGTGATTCGACGAATGAGAAAATTTTATCGATGTTGTTCATTACATTAATTTGGTATCGGTACATCAAAGATGCAAAGGAAAACCCATCGAAGTAGAAATTATGTCGTTTTACCAATCTTTTCACTTATTTTTATCATCCGCATTATCTAAATTATACACTTACCAACAATAGTTGGTTTTGTTACTTTATGAAAAGCCGGTTAAGCGTTTACCTAGTTCCTTAAAAGTTGAAAGTTTTTGCATATTTTTTATTCGCGTTGCCGGTGCCGCTACCGATGTACAAAAAAGAAACTTTTTAGCTTAACAACTTTAAAGTTGTTTTTCAGCTGTTATCGTTAAAACAGTTTGAGGCGACTTTATGGCTTCTATGAATAAATCTTAAAGCCGAGGATCGAGCGTAGGAAATAAAAAAAAAAATAATTATCTGTATTGTCGGTTAAAATCGCGCGTGAGAATTTCGGATAAGTACTTGGTACTTCTTGGTCAGTGATTTCGTTATTAATGGCGGGAAAAAATTATTCGTGAAATTATGAAAAATAACGCGCTAAAGTTTCATCGTCTCGAATAGCTTCGTTATGGTGATTAACAGTTTAAGGTTTTAAATAATTTTCGCGTGTTATTATCGTGCCTCTTGTGTGGTGTTATATTGCCTGCTCAGTGGCCGTAAATAAAAATTAATGCGAAGGGGGTGGGAAAATGTTGCGAAAATAACTTTTTTTGTATACTAAAGGATTAAATTTTGTTCGAATTTTGTAGATTTTATCGAGGTATCGGTTTACTGCTAAGAAAAAGTGTTATTTGTGGTGCTTAGTCATTAACCCAATTAAGGCGTTGTATATTTAGAATTATAATTAATTGTAATTTTTTCCAATTTTTTGGTATTTTTGACGTATTTCTATAACAGTTTTATGGCAATTTTGGGAAATCGATTATTATTCGGATAGAACGTGTTTTTTTTTTAAATTCGGTCATAACCACAATCTCGTGCTTCGTCGAAATCGTCCCGATGAAGAACTCGGTACGATGTTTTTTGAATTTCTTGAACTCATTGTTCGTTATATCAACTATCAAAAAATCCGATAATTTTCAAGATCAAAGATAAAAAATAAAATCAAACAACGTGTAAAATTGACATATAGCTGACGTTCGTAGCGTATTTGTGAAATTAAAAGAATTAAATTCCAGAGACGAGAGGTAAAAAGCTGGAATATTCATTTGGTACATGACAAACCATATACGAAAGATTACTCGAAGAGAAAAAGTAAGCTTGAAAAATGCATTAATTTTTACTTACATCGCGAAGAAAGCGTAGTATCGAGAAAAAGACGAAGCACGCGGTGGCGATGTGTCATTTATATTACTCTGATAATCCTTCGTATTCATTCTCGGTTCAATTTTCAACGTACGTAGTTGCTTTCGAAGATGAAAAATCCATAAATGGTGGAGCGAATTGCCTAAATCTTTTTTTTTCAGAATATTCGCTCGGAAACTCAAACGTGAAATATGTTGGTAAAAGGTTAATATTCGTGGATGTTTTAAAGTACACATTGCATTTTATGGTAATTACGAAAATATTTCTCGAGCCAAAATGTTTAATTTTACATCGTTGTATCGGAAATTTTCACATATCGATTATCAAATCGTCGTAAATGATACGTAGTTTAATGCAAAAGACGTCGTATGAGGTAAAAGGTGACGCAGTATAAACTCGATGATTTAGTTAAGTCTCGTCTCCGAATTAATGTTGCATTTCGCGAAGGAAGTTAAAGTGTGTAATTTGACGAGAATCTCGAATATCTTTATACAAATTACTACGAGACGCTTAATTTCGATAATTTCACAATTTAAGTAGCAAGATTTGAGAACATTAAACGGTTACCGAATTGCCCCGGAGGTGTCGAATATGTAAATTAACGCTGCCAAATCGAGTTATTAAATGGGAGCAATTCTAAAGTCTAAAAGGTTTGAATTTCTAAAGCGCCGGACGACTAGTTAATTACGTTGGTTAAACTTTAATTTGAATGTGGTTTCGCATCGGAAAGAAAAAAACACTCTGGAGTATACTTCGTTTCGCAGATTTACCGTATTTTTTTGCGATATGTGGTCGTCGATTTTTATGCGAAATATTTTTTTCTACGTCGCTTATTTTCATGAACTTGCTCGAAATTTATCGCCGTGTATCGATGGTAAAGTGGAAGCGGATTAGCTGCGAGATTTGAAAATCATTCCAATATAAATATTTTTCTTTTCGCGTGAAAGTATAATATCTCCAAGTAAAGGATTTCTTCGTAGTTTCCATGCATCGTAACCGAGAAATATACAGAATGAAATTGCTGATGTGTAATCTGTTTTCTTTGTACCCTTTATATCATTTTGTTTTCGTCCTATTATTTTTAGGCCCGATTTAAATCTTATATTTGTATTGTAAAATATATTTTCTCGTTATATTTTCTCTAATTTTTTTTCCGCCTGTTTTTATAAAAAGTTGTCATTTTCTTTTGCCAATTTTTCATCTTATTTTTTTCATGTGATTTTGTTTTTTTCTAAATTTTATTTTTCATATTACATTCGACGGGTGTTTTTTGAAAGCTATTCCTTTTCATAAATTTTATAATCAAAATTACCTAACAAATAATGTCGGATTTTTCTAAAAAAAATTTCATTAAATTTTCAATGAAGATTTAGAAATTTTTGATCAATTAAGTTAGGTGTGTTGAAATTTTAATATTAATCCTAAAACTTCAAATTTGAACAATACGATAAAAAAAATTCTCAAAAATTCAAGACAGCCCAACGCAGAAGTTTATGAACCATGTAGTGAAAGCGAATTAACGTAATTTTGAGAAAATAAAAATATTTTTGTCTGATGAAGCTTTAATTGCGGAAAATTGTCAGGTAGTCTTCTAAATGACAACAAAAAGTTATCATCTCATAGTGATTTTTGTATATTGTCTCCTCTGGGTTTGATTTTAAAGCAAAAATAGTTCAGTATTTTTTGATTCCACGCTAAATTCCGTATCACTCTTGTTGAGTAATTTTTTTATACGACCTTTGGAGAAAGAAGTAGAGGGCTTTGAAGAAAAAGATTTTTAGAAAATACCTAGCCCAAAAGCCCATCAGGTGAAAGTGACTAAAAAGGGTTGAAATTTGGGTTGCTCCAAAAGTTGGTGTGTGTAGCTGCTTTTCCAAAAACACCAGAAAATTATGTGCCCAGAATTTTCTGTTAGATATCTTTATTTTCTTTTTTTGCCTTCTTCGTCTTCTCAGCAATAACTCCAAAGTAGTGTGGAAATCTTTTTTTGACATTTTCATGTCATGGCTATGGGATACAAAATTGAAAATCGTCATGAAAAAACGTTACATAGTCACGTCGTTGTCGTGGTGACGTGTCATGCTCACGAGTGATGATTGTAATATTTTCATGTCATGACAACATGTCATATATGGCAGGTCATTGTTATGGTGACATATAATGATCATATGCCATCAACGATGACGCAAACCGTTGTCATGGCAACGTGTCATGCTCATGAGTGATAATCTTGATATTTTCATGTCATTATAACATGTCATGGATGACAGGTCATTGTTATGGTGACATATAATGATCATGTGACATTAACGACGATACAAGCCGTTGTCATGGCAACGTGTCATGCTCATGAGTGATTCTTGATATTTTCATGGTATCATAACAATTGTTAGATGACATGTCGTTGTGACGGTGACATAACATGATCATGAGTGATATTCTATATGATGACAAGTCATTATCATGGTGATGTGCTATGATTATGATTGACATGTGATATGTAATGACTTGTTATAATGAACATTATTGGAATGGTCAAGTATCGTGGTCGTGAGCGGCATATGATCTGCCTTGGTGATACGTCGGATGACGTGTTATGGTGATATCTCATGATCATGTTATGATGCTATCGTGATAATATGCGTAGTCATGATATGTGATGGATGACAAGTCAAGTGATAATTTTTTTTCTCCCGAAACGTGTTATGCGTTGTATATTTATGTGTAATGAGAAATATAATTTTTTCATATCACCATACCATGTCATAGATGGCGATTCATTATCATGGTGACGTTTCATGGTCAGGAGTGACATGTGACCATGCCATGATAGCATGTCAAGTGACATGACATGACGACAAGTCATTGTTATGATGACGTGGCAAGGATACGAGTGGCATGTGACATCAAATGACACCTCCTGATGAACATCATTGTCGAGAAGTGACATGAAAATGTCACACTGTGCTGAGGACTTGTACGCAAGCTGATGCTTTATAGTACAGGACGAATACATTGAACTAATTCAAAACCCTCTACCTCCTCCTCCGAGGGTCAAAGAGAAAAAATTATTGAACAAAAATTGTAGGGAATTCAGTGTAGAAAAAAAATACCATTTTCCGTAAAATTGAACCTTGGGGAAATAATATGAAAAAACCGTCTCCGGGCATATTTACCACCCCCTGAAAAAATTACCCGGAGTTCTACGAGGTAGTAACTTTTTGTAGTCACACTCTTGACAATTTTCTGCAATAAATAGTAGCCAAAAATATTTTAATTTTTGTAGTCGTCTTCCTTCGAGAAATCAGTGTTACCAAGTTCATAGAGCGCCACCGTAGCAAATGAAAACCTGTTGAAAACTTTCACTTCAAAAAGTACTTTCTTCGTTTACGCTACGTTTCAACATATCGAATTAAAAGCTCCAAAATCTCAACATTCTTGTATTTACTCGCTGTTATGCTCAAAGATCGTATATTTTAGTCATTCAGTTTGTATCCGCTGGAAAAAAAAAATCAAATTAAAGCAACTTGAAACCGAAATTGCGTAAATGTAAAATGCATTACTTCTTTGAAAACATACTTCGTATCTTTGCAGCTTCATCAACGCCTACGATATCGCTTATCTGTAACTTTAAAACGACTACACGAGATCACGGTACACGATGAAACTGATATATTTAATGAAAAATGTATAGAGGATGAAAGTTCCCCGTCTTAAATACTGGGATTAATTTTCAGTGCGTAAAACCAAGCTATACAGCGAGTTATTCACCGAAATAAGTTTTTCTCTTTAGATTCCATTCCTGTTGAGTTTTCGTAATGCCTTTTCTTTGAATTATTAATTAAACACTAATTACGTGTTTGCCATGAAATGAATAGCGTTCATCTATATCCTACCAGCGCATCAATCCCATCTGAAATCTCGCTTTCTACCAAGATTTTTTAAATAAAGAATTTAATTACTAGAAATACGAAAAAGCTCCGAGGAAAATCTCGGTAAACGAAATCTCGTACATTTGACGTAGCAGCCGCGTCTGAAACCCATCTCTTGAGCCTTATTCACAGAAGGCTAACAACTTGTACAAAATAAGGGTTAAGGGAATTATTCAATGTACTCGTTCCGGGTAAAAGTTATTGTGTAAGGACAAGGTTTTTTCGCCGGACTTCGGGAGCCCGTTGTGTATCATAATGAAATCATGTTAAGAGTACACGGGCCATTGTTTTTATTCAACTAACGTCTAGCTTGTTTCGGTAAATTTAGCTAGAACAGATATGCAGATCGGGTAGTACATTACAACGCAACTCAGGCCACGTATTGTTATATAAATTCATATTATACGATGGAATTTTCGAATAAATTTCTTACTCGAACCACGACGACGTTGAATAGGCTATAAATCAAACGCCTTTTCATAACTCGCTATAACGAATTAATTTCCAAATTAATACGTAAGATTTACCACGAAATCAGAGCGATATGGATACCGTGGAATGAAACCCTTCGTAGCGGATTGTTTCCAGTGACGACGAAAAGAAAGAAGTCCTAATCCCTAGGATAGCACGAGGCGGCGGTGAGGAGCGGGCGAAAAATCATTTATTTAAACCACTTTGTATCTCTACGCCGGCTTTTTTTTCACTCGATGTTTCGCCAAAGCTGCACGTTAAAACTACGCCAGATAAAAATCATCTCGCGTAGATAGTTGGATTATGTTGAGCTTTCGAGTGAAAGATGACAGTATATACGTACACTCGATGAATAATATTTCGCGAATAAGGCGCGATTTACGTTAAATTAATTTTTTATTTGCGCGTATATTTTACGTGTTTGTTATATTACGAAATTTACCCCCTCCTCTCCTCCCCAAGCTCCTTGCTTACCCTATATCGTGTATTTAATACACGAAATGAGTTTACGAGTACTTTTTAAAAATGTTGAAAATTAAATTTTTGCCAAGATCAACAAAAATATAACCCGTACTCGGTACTCGTCCGGTAATCCCTTTTTTTTTTCATGTTTCAGAAAACCGCAAGCTTATTTGAAAAGACACGCTACAAAGCACAACGAAGAAACTAAAATGGAAAGCAGATAAGAGCCACTCCAAAAACCGTATGAATTATTTATTAGACATTACTTAAAACTCGCCGAATACGACGTAAATTACGAAATTTATTTTCAAAATTTTCTTTTTAAGAAGTTCGTTTCCGATGAAGGAGATAAAATTCGAGTTACAAATATTTTCTCAAACCGTTTCTCTTTTGCTTTCATTATGAGTTTTGTCTGGTGGAAAGATATTAGAAGGAAGAGACCGCCAATTCATTTGCAATATTGGAGGTATTTCGTATTGTTGGATGAAATTCATTTTTTTAGTAAAAACATTTAATTATAGAGCCTCTGATAAAGGTAACGCCAACTTGCTCAGCGAGGCCAGCGTAACTAGAGGCGATGTAAAAAATTCTGCTCACTCGTTATACGGCATTAGCTCACAAATTATAGGTTAATATTATAATCGATTTTAGTAAAGAAAAATCAAAACCACAAAAAAATGTATTTCGATTTATAATTTCATATTAGTTTAATTCTATGTATTAAGTTTGAAGATTCCACCGTGTTAATATTAAGTTTCATGTCCTTGTCCCGGACAAAAAGGGTAAAAAGCATTTATTTATAAAAAAATCAGGTTAATTTATCGAGAATTTTTTAATCTGTTGTAACGTTAAATGCGAAAGAAAATTTTTAAAGGCTTTAATTTCAGTTAATTTTTATTTATTTTTCGCTCGTTCGTATACGCGATTTTTTTCGCCAAGTTCCTAAGAAAATCTAGTGTAATTGCTTTTTTTTTTTCGTGAAATCTTCCGAACGAGTTGAATTTTTGTTAGAATTTCGTGGTCCATAACACGTACGAATATTTTTAAGATTGATGAATTTTTTTTTCACTACATTCATTTCGCCAATTTACATTTTTTTAATGTTATTTTTATTTGCTGGTAATTTTTTTATACGAATATTCAAGGCGCTTTGATCGAAAGAGAAATTTTTTACTCGAGTTTCTTTTCGGGACAAAATTCTATTAGTATTTATGTATTTACATTTTAAATTGTATTATTTAATCGGTATTTCACAAGAGGAAAATCGTCGGCCACCGTTGAAGTCTGTAAGCATGTTCAGACATATTAATGGTTACCAGACGTTATAGAAGTAATGGAGAAACCGGAAATATTACAAGGTCCGAATACGACAGAAAAATTGATTTTCACGTTCGACGAAGAATTTGCAGTTGTTATAAACAAGAGTTTCAATCTAACCAATAGTTCGTTTGGATTGAACGAAACGTATTTTATTTATGGAACGTATTATCCGAGCGGTTATTCATTACCAAGTATCATCGTAGCGTCAATATTCGCCATCATATTGATGATATTCGTAGTAGTCGGAAATCTACTTGTGATCGTGGCGATAGCTACGGAAAAATCATTGAAGAATATACAAAACTGGTTCATCGCTAGTTTAGCGGTAGCGGATTTTTTTCTCGGTGTTTTAATTATACCATTTTCATTAGCTAACGAGCTAATGGGGTATTGGATATTCGGTACCGTGTGGTGTGATATACATTCAGCTATGGATGTGTTATTGTGTACCGCGTCTATAATGAATTTATGCCTTATATCGTTAGATCGTTATTGGTCGATAACTCAAGCTATAGATTATCTGAAAAAACGAACTCCATCTAGAGCTGCCATTATGATCGCGTTAGTGTGGGTATTAAGCGCTGTTATATGTATACCGCCGTTACTCGGATGGAAAGTGAGAAGACCACCAGAAGCGTTTCCTAAATGCGAGGTGAGTTTTTATTGTATCGATGATTTATAGAAATATTATACCGAAGATTAGCTTACCAAGTTAAGGCGCTTATTTGATTTGATTTTGATTGCGATAAACGAACGCGAAGTAGTAATCGCGATGTATATTCGTGATACACTCTGCAAACCTTCATTGAAGTACCGGGTGTTCAGATAACCTTATCGGCTGAACGTTTTATCACCTCATTTTTGAAAAAATCGAAATTATACAAAAAAATCCGTGCTGTGTGTAGTAAAGCACAACTACGCCATCTAGTGTTCCATTTATTCAAGTGTTTAATATTGTTTACATCCAGTTTTACGTTGTTATCTGCGTACAGTACGATTTAAATGGTAACAAATTCGCTAAAAATCACACCTCATAAGCCAAAGTAATGTTAAAATTATTTACAACTGATCAAAATTTTGTTTAAAATTGCAATAGTTAATTGACATTTGTTCAAAATTCTACAAAAGTTGTGTAAAGCGATTAAATTAATGAAAAATTTGATTAAAATTGCTAAAAACCATCGAAATAAAGTTAAAATAGTTTTGGAATTTATTAAATTTTTTTTAGAATTGCTTAAAATTGTTAAAATGTTGTTAAAATTGTTCAGTATTTGCTTAAAACTGCATAAAAGTTGTGCCAAACGATTCAGTCAATGAAAAATTTGGTTAAAATTGCAAAAAATTATCAAAAACTTGTTAAAATGGCTTAGAATCGGTCAAAATTAGTTTTTAAATTGGATAAAATTACTCAAAATTGTTAAAACGTTGTTAAAACTGTATAAAATTGTTCAACATTTGCTCAAAACTTCATTAAAGTTGTGCAAAACGATTAATTTAATGAAAAATTTGCTTAAAATTGCAAAAAATTACAAAAATGTTGTTCAAATTGCAAAAAATTATCAAAAAGTTGTTAAGAAGGCTTAGAATCGTTCACAATTAGTGTTTGAATTGGATAAAATCACTCAAAATTGTTAAAACGTTGTTAAAACTGTTTAAAATTGTTCAACATTTGCTCAAAACTGCATTTAAGTTGTGCAAAACGATTCAATTAATGAAAAATTTGCTTAAAATTGCAAACAATCACAAAAATGTTGTTAAAATTGCAAAAGATTATCAAAAAGTTGTTAAGAAGGCTTAGAATTGGCCAAAATTAGTTTTTAAATTGGATAAAATCACCCAAAATCGTTACAATGCTGTTAAAACGGTTTAAAATTGTTCAACATTTGCTCAAAACTGCATAAAAACTGATAAAAAGCTGTAAAAGTGGTTTAAAAGTAATCAAAATTTGATTAAAATTGCGCAACATTGTCAAAATGCTGTTAAAATTACTTAAATTTGATCAAAATTCGTTTAAAATCACATAAAAATGCACAAAGTTGTCAAAATATTGTTGAAATTGATTAAAGTTTGTTAGTATTTGCTCAAATTGCGCAAAAGTTGTGCAAAACGACTAAATTAATCAGAAACTTGGTAAAAATTGCAAAAAAACATTCAAAATGCAGAAAACATTTTGAAAATTATCAAAATTTTGTCTCCAAAATGTATTAAAGTTGTGCAAAATGATTAAATTTGTGCAATCTTAAGAAATTTTCAACAAATGTGATCAATATAATGAACTATTTTAGTAACATTTCAACTATTGTGCGCAATTTTAAATAAATTTGACGGTTTTTTGCAATTTTAACCAAATTTTTTATTAACTTAGTCGTTTTGCACAACTTTTGGGCAGTTTTGTGCTAATATTGAACAATTTTAACAACGTTTCGAGAGTTTTGTGTAATTTTAGGCAATTTCAAACGAATTTTTATCAATTCTAAACTATTTTAACAACATGTTAATAATTTTGATGAAATTTTGAACAAATATTGAACAATTTTGAACAATTTTAACACCGTTTTGACGATTTTGCGTAACGTTATGGAAATTTTGGTAGTTTCTAAACAATTTTAACAACATTTTAACGGTTTTTATGCAATTTTAACCAATTTTTTTATTGATTTAATCGTTTTATCCAACTTTTATGCAGTTTTGAGCGTATTTTGAACAATTTTAACAACATTTTAACAGTTTTAAGCAATTCTAAAAAAAATTTTATAAATTCTAAACTATTTTAACTTTATTTCGATGGTTTTTAGCAATTTTAATCAAATTTTTCATTAATTTAATTGTTTTACACAACTTTTGTGCAATTTCGTGCAAGTGTTAATCAACTTTAATCAATATTAGCAACATTTTAACAGTTTTTATGCAATTTTCAGCAAATATTTTTGTAATTTTGAGGAATTTTAACCAAATTTTAATCAATTATGAACAATCTTAACATTATTTTGGCTATTTTTGTGCAAATTTATGCAAATTTGTTCCTATATCTTTTCGCTTATTAATACAATATTTTATATCTAACAATTTCACAATTTTGTGTAATTCTAAGCAATTTTGATCTACATTGAAACTATTTTACCCACATTTTAACAATTCTCAATTATTTCTTTTCATTCATACGCATTCAAGTCATTTGGAGAATCATACATCTTCGGATACCCTCGATAATCAACTGTTCAGCCAAGTCTTCGCTCGCCAATATGCTCCGCTCGGTTTCATCATAATTTATGGAACAAGTATTCATGTTCCACACGATATGGTTAAACTGTGTCAAAACTTCAATTCCCTCTTGACACGAATTAAAGAGGAAATTATGCACGTACCATATTTTGACTTGTTCCAACATCAAGAGCACTATTGTATTCATCGAGTTCGCCATATCATTTGGTAATCGTAAATAATCCCGGACGTCGAAGGAATTTAAAATTCTGCCGAAAACGGGGTTGCCCCGTAGTCGTTCTTGGATCACCTTACTTATCAAGGCCCTTACTACGTTGAGCATGGCGAGATTTTCCAATGAAACTGGATTATTTCCACTCATAATGTAGGGCTATATCTGAGGTCAAAGCGAAATATTAGAAATTATAGCATATTATATAGTAATGACTAATGAATTTGGAAAAACGTTCTTTTGATAATTCGGAATTTATAGTTTTTCATCAGATTATTTTTCGCGAACAATTCACCCCGTAAATTTTTTGATTCAAAGTTTCATGGTAATTTTGTCATATAAAATGGAAAGTTTTTTAGAGAAGTATGATACGTTTTTAGATTTTTCACAAAAAATCACGTACTTGCGAAGTACCAATTTGAAAAAAAAGGTAAATTCCGAATTATCGCTTGAAATTTTACCAAAATTGAGCAAAAAATAAGCGCATGTTTTAATCATTATTCTTAATTGGTAAAAAACTCACCTTGAATCAAGCACAAAATCCAAATCTTAAATATTCGTACATCGCACCTACAAAAATCAACTTCACAGTCTGAGCGAGATACGCAACACTCCCGTCTGACATCATGGATAGCCTAACATCTATTTTCTATTTTGCACGAGTTTTTAGAATCTCGCTAAAAGGATCTTTTATTATCATTCGAACAAACGTATACCTGGACCATGTGTTAAGATCTTTTGTCTTCAATACCCTTCAATGAAATGAATTGTTTGCTGTGTAGTATTGTCAAATAGTTATTAGGAAATGTTCGGGTGATAGAATATTATACGGAATGCCATGTTTTTTTCTAGAGACTAGTTTCATTGTAGTTTTTACCTGATCCGGTTCCCAAACGAATGTTTTTTGCGAGGAATCGCAGTCACGATTCATGAATCTCCAACTTTTGGAATTTATGGAAGCGCAGATCTAGATTTGAATTTTGGGAAGGGGAGGCAAATTCACCCTTTTTTTGTAGGGATTGTGAGATAAAATTTCCCATTTACTCCTCCCTTTAATTCATGTACCACTTAAACCGCCATTTTTTTCCTCTAAAATCGCGTTAATATGTTCCTTACAATTAGGATACTCCACTGAAAGGAAAAAGTATCCGGTGAATCGTCAGTATGCAAAACTTTATCTGTGCTACATACTTCTACCAAATGATTCCTATTATAACTTTCAAAATAATACACCGCTTAAAATACCGGTATTTCAAAGGATTATTTCCTGCGGGATTAGAAAATGAAACGTCACTATTCTTTGTTTTCCTCCTATAAATTTTCCGTTGTACCTGTAGCGATGTAGTTTTCTTTTTTCCGAAATTACTTTTTTAGACGATTCCAGAAGTAAAGAAATATTAAAAGTGACAAGTTTGAAATTCTTGAAAATTCCAAGTGTCGAAAAATTATTAAAAATGAAAACCTCCTAAGTGAATTATTGCCTAGGTCTTAGTTATGTTCCGGCTTTCAGGAAATGTTGTCAGTACACGAGACACACTCGTCTTGCATCCTTCGACACCCATAAAACTGTCTAAATCTGCATTCTCCTAAATCAACTGTTTTACTACTATCAAGCGATATTACCTTCGTTACGATCTCTAGGGTGATTTTATTATGATTTAGGGATGAAACATTACCCTATCAATGGTATCTCCAGATCGTTTGTTACTACAGTGAAAATATTCTTTGAACTTGTTGAATTTGGTTATTTTTAAGAGACTTTTTGAATTCTTAAATTCGCTTTCAATTGGTTTAAATATCTCAAAAAGTAATTTCCGATTAAAACGTTCAAGATTAATGTTTCAGAATAACGGATTGTCGAATTTGAACATTTGACTTGTGCTTTTGCGACGTTGATGAATGCGTTTTATCGTAAAAATGTTCTCTTTACGTTGTTAAATTGACACTAACGCGAAAAAAATTGGCCTTAATTCTATCGTAATGAAGTTGAAATAATGTTTTTATAAAGTAGTTGAACCGTTATTTACTCCAGTTACATAAGTATCTTACAACTTACATCGCTCTTTTTCGTTGCGCGTTTTTTTCATGAAAACGAGGAAATTCAAACAAAGAAAAATAATAACGAGTTAGTCTAACCTATTCACGGAAGGAAAAAAAGTACGAAATGAAAATACGAATTAATCACAGAATCGACTTTCAACTAGAATAACAATAGGGTAGCGTGAAAAGAAACCATCTTGACGAAAATAAATGACTGAACTAAGTCAGGTGAAAAGACAATAAAAACGGTTGAAAAAATTCTGAAATTAGACCAGCGAGATTAGGAAAAAAAACGAGCCCTTGCAACGATGTTAATGATCAACATGTACAATAAAATTTCGAGTTTTCCTTTTCTTCATTTTTTTCGCCGTATTTTTGAATCAAGTTATCTGCGAGAAAGAAAGTTAAAATAAAAAGCTTCGTAAGACTGGATTTTTCTTTCTTTTAAGCGTAGAAATTATACGAAATATGCAGATACCGTAATACATTATTAAAATATTCTCAAAACTAGCCTGAAGAATTGTGATTTTGTTTAATCTTAGAAGGAAAAAGATGCTAAGAAGTACCTACTTTAATGGCATAAAAGATTATTGTGATTATTGTGGATATACTATCGTATTGTATTCATTCGACGAGCAATTCTTAAGATATACCTCAGCTTCGTCGTGATGAATTTAAAACGAAATATTTCTTTTTAAAAAATTGATAAATATGATGTGGAATACAACAGACGAATATCTGCCGACATATTTCTTTGAACGAGTAAAAAGAAATTATCGATAAAATTCCAAACCATACCTACTTTGTTGTAATTTTTTTATCGCAAGAGGAAACTCACCTTTGTTATTGGTTCCGCATATTAGTCGAGTTTGTAAATTAACTCTTTGAAGTATCGTTATAACTTTTTTATGGAAAAAGGAGTACCTAGCCTTTTAATATTTATAACTACGTTGACTTTCTCGAAGTAACTGCAGCTACAGATTTTTTTTGGAAAAATGTCATTCAGTCTACAATCCAAATGGTGGTGGACAAAAAAAATCAGTTGGGGGACCCCGAAAATAAATATTTTAAGTTTTTGTACAAGCACTGGGGGGTGGAGCCTAAAACCCCTATTTTTCAAGTTCAGGTAGGGACATACACATTCTTTACAGTCTTATTGCAGACACCCCCCCCCCTGATTCAGAATATGTATTTACATCATTGGGCTAGGGTCACAATGGGGTGCTAGAGCCCCAGAGTGCTTTTTTCCCTCAAATTTGAACTTTTTTTGCGCTGTAACAACTTTTTTTACGTCATATGCTCTACGCAACGAAAACATAAACCCAACATACACGAGTTCAATCCACGTCCAATGAGCCAAAGTTTTTGAAAAATGATTGCCACAACATCCATCGGCTCAATTTTAAAGTTGCGAGGTTCCCCTATTTTCACTGAAAAACCAACATGTCAAAATTGTTTGAAAGTGACATTGTGACTAATCAAAAGGGATTAAAATTTTACAGGGAATCCAAAAATTTGTATTAAATTTTTTTTGAGTGATTTTTGAGAATCTTAAGCTCAAATTTGAGTCAATTTGTGAGTTTTTCCTCGAAAGTAACTTTGCAATATGTCAAAATTGATTAAAATTCCACGAGGAAATCAAAAATCCTGTGATTTTTTTTCTGACACAATTTTGAGTATGTGACGCTCAGATTTGAATGAGTTTTTGAGTTTTTTTTTTCTCAAAAATGGTCTTGCAATACATCAAAGTAAGCTAAAATTTTACATAAAAAATAAAAAAAAAACGGTAACATTTTTTTGAGTCGATTTTGAGTATATTACGTTTAGATTTGTTGAGTCTTTTAATCTATTTTTTCGAAAATGGTCTTGCAGTACATCAAAACGGGTTAAAATTTCGCGAAAAATCCAAAAATCGCGGTGAAATTTTTTTGAGCAATTTTTGAGATTATTAAGCTTAATTTGAGATTGACCCAAAAAAAAATCATTTGAATTTTTCACTTTTCTATGGAATTTTAACCTATTTTGGTATATCTCGGGATTACTTTTGAAGATGAACTCAAAAATTTACTTAAATTTGAGCTTAACTGTCTCAAAAAATTTTCAAGAAAATCTTCTTTGTGCTCCTACAAAAATTCAAAATACCAATTTTCGGGGTTGCTCAGCCCTATATACAAGAATCCAACTGATTTTTTTATCGCCCACAAATGCAAGCTAAATCCGGTTTTTAAAGCACTTTTTTCCGTTTGAACAGTAGATTAATTTATTCCATCTCTTATGTATTCATCTTTCCAGTAAGGTAATCCATTTATGTATTTTTTTCTCAAATTCCAAAATCTAAACAATTTCCTCTGATATGATTTAAAAATTGTCGAATTTTAAGGAGTAAATTTCTATTAATAAATGTTGACGAAGGTCAATGCCTCGTTTAGTGCATCGTAGACATTATGAAATGTCATTGCTATCCCGTGATAACCTAGGTAATTACTTTTATCTTTCATTATAGTGGAAATGACCAACAACATGGTGATCCGGGCATTATACTTAAAACATATATCCACAAGGCAAACGACGTGACATTTGTCTTGTCGAGTAATCGTGTCTTTGGTTTTATTACGGTGCATATACATAGTGTAACAACTAAATTATTATTTATTAATGGCTAAACTCCGCCTCTTGAAACGTTTTGCGGTTTAACATGATATGCCTTTGTTTCGTAAAACCCGGGAATTTCGGCCGTTGGCGTTATTAAAGTTGCGTACACGTTGTGTAAATTGAAGTCACAGTAGGAAGCACCGAACTTGGTCAGATTTAAAAAGTTTCTTTTTTTTGTATTCCAAATATACTTTTTTTCGGTACAGCGAACGAATTAATTTACCATCGTGTTATTTGTATGATTTACGTAACCCTCTGGTGAGCTGGCAGAATGGCGCCTAACATGGGGCACGATTTATTCTTCGGTTTATATCGTGCGGTGGAACTAAGTGGTATTTTTTCTGGCATTGAAATAAAACTCGTGCTAAGTAAAAGCAAATAAAAATCTATTAAATGGTAATTACCAAAAATGATTTCGGGGATTCGCGAAACGAAACGATGGCGTCGTTTGTCTTGCGTGAAGTTGCATCTTGAAGGACAAACGGAAAGTTTATTTTACCGCATGACTTAGTTTCCATATAAACAATTTCGCGTTTAATAATCAATAACGCTCACTTTCTTAAAATTACGTGCACTTTCGTTCGACGTTTCCATCTAAAATGCTCCCGATTTTATTCTTCGTGCAGTAAGCATTTTCAAATAGCTCTCTTCCTCTCTAACATTACGAGCACGAATCAGCCATGAAGAGGTATTTTTCTTTCGTTGAAAGCCGTATCAATCATCGGAATAATTGAAGTGAAATAATAATAAAAACATTTTGTACAAATGCTTCCAACGAATTAGTTTTGAAGCTGATTAATTTTTTCGTGTTGTAGCGTAAAGCTGGCGATAAATTTCTTAAATATTTCAACGCCAATTTATACCTGCAGCTGGTTGGATGTTACGTAAATTATAGCGAAAAATTAAATGTGACGCTTTTGATGGATTAAAATTGAAAATTAACGTAGATCTTAAATAGTATTTTGTCTTTTGTGATTTGCTAATGTAGAAAATTAACGTTTACCGAGGAATTCCGCGGAGGATTAATTTAGGGACTCTATTAAGTATACGACAGTAAATACTGAATATTTTAATGTATTTTTTTTTCATCAGTCTGGCATCTTTTTTTTTTTTTAAAATAAAGTGATAAAAAAATTACGAACAAATCTACTTTTCAAAAGTTTTGTATTAGAATAAAAGAACTCGTAGAAGTTGATGAGTTTTCGAGATTATTGGTCGGACGTTGTAATAAGTTGTTTCACCTTAAATCGCAAACTATGCATCTTATTCAATAATTGTGTAATCCAATTGAGCAAGTTTCATCTATTGTAATTTGAAGTTCAAGTACAAATGAGTTTGGCTAATGGAAAACTTGGTTATTTGAATGATGTTCTTGGTTATTTTTATTAAATCGTATTTATCACCTTCAAATCTCTCTAATTGAATTGTATGAACGCATTTGTACGAAATTTAATTTTACATTCTTTAATGAAAAAAAAAAAAACTTCGATGCTTTTACTCCATTAAATGTGTACTTTCAACGAACTCAAGGAAATTATATTTACATTTGGAAAAAAATAGGAAAAAAAAGGCAGATGGCGCTAACGGAATTAACCCCAAATACAAAGTTGATAAGAATATCCAAATATGTTGAAAAAATTACCCTTCTCGCGGAAAGCAAATGAAGTGAAAATAATTAAACGAATTGCTCACGTAATGAAATTCACATTAAAGCGTACGCTGCTGTCGTCGGCCCAATGAGGCTTAAAATTAACGTTAAAATTTACCCAAGCCTTAGCATCCCATCACGTGTAATCTCGTGCAGTTTTTTTTTTTTACCATGACGCGTATGACTTATTGGCAAAGGCATGCACAAAAATAAGTACGATAAAAAGTACCTTTTTTTACGCGAAATAAAGCTACGTAGTGTATTTGGCAACGTCGCCTTCGCTGTCATACCCTTGTCAATATTTAATGTTATCAAAAATTCAAGCATCTTATACAAAAGTTGACGTGTAACGACGTCCGAGTCCGCATGTTTTAATTTGCACGTTCGTGCTGTGAGTGAGGTGGAGTGGCGTTGTAAAAGCAAGTGCATTTAAAACGGTGCACGCGCAAAGGAAAAAAGAATAAAGATATCTCATTTAAGCCGGTATTTTGTCTTCGTAGTTATAATGGTGAAAGAGAATGTAATGTGGTCGTTTAAGTCTATCTTAGCATCAAGTTGATAATACGGTTTAGTGCGATATTAAAAGTGTAGTTTGAGGTATTAGCTCTGCCATGATTTAAAATACTGAGGAATGTGCTTACATTATTATGATACATATCTCAAAAGCAGCATTTGACCATAGTATGAAAATTATTAAAATACTGAGTTGAAATCCCCCCCCCCCAAAAAGTTACACTCCCAAAAAGCAACGCATGTATTTATGTTCAATAAAAAACAAGAAATTGTGAAATTCCAAAATACAATGTAAAACATTCAGCTGTGAAGTATCATTTTTTGCGTTTGCATCATTGAAATTCATCTCCTTTGTAAATGCATTCCCAAAAGGTGCCTACGTAAAGTTGCAGCTGCCCTTTGTCTTCGTTACACGTATATTGCTTACATCGTAAAAATTTTCATGATGTGAGCTTTCAAGTCTTTTAAATCCTTATCCTATTTATCTTTGTTACTAAACTTGACTCGGTAGGATTTTCATTTGATATTCATGTTTCTAAATTCCAGCTTTCATAAAGTTCAATTTTTTTCCAATTCCTGTCTGCGTATTATTTTGTAACGCTTCGAGGTATCATAAATTATGGTGTTTTTATAGCTTTTATGACAACTGACAGGTTGAACGAAATCGCTGTTTTATCAAGACCTTTGAGTATCAATGTAACATTATAATTGTATTTATTACTCGAAGATTAAAATTACGAGATACTGCTGAATGATCCTGAATTTCATCATAAATATTTTTTTAAATTTATTTTGTGTAATTTGGAAGATTTGCTGGTCTTCTTTGGATCGCGGATTTCTCTGAAAGGACTTCTTTCAGTTCAGACAGCATTCCTGCATTCTTTTTTTTAGTTTCCTCAACGATTACATCATCATTACTTGGCATTTTTTCAAGGGGAGCAGTAGTTGTTGACATTACGGCGTTCAACGAGAGAATGATTTAACATAAATAATTGAAGAAAGAAATAATTTTGATTGATTTAATCAGAATTATGACAGAAACGTGATTAGTGACAGAGCTGTTGAGAGGGGAAGGAAAGAACTTCACCTCGGAGTCAATTATTTAAAGGGGCTTGAATATAGGCAATTTTTTCTACTTGGTTTAGATGATAAGTATTATGCACAAATTGAAGAGGGGCTTTGGAACATTATCGGAACATTTTTTCCGGGGTTGGCATTCCCAAAAGGGTCCGGAAGTTTTAAAGTTACTTGTTAAAAACAGTGTTCCATCAGTTTATATACAAGTCAGCAACACAATGAGACATTTTCATGACGTGCCATTCTGACATGTTATCACCATGCTGTCATCGTAACGTGTTACTCCCACCATGGCATGTGTTACCTTGATATGATCATGACATGTCATTACGAACAATGACGTGACATCGTGACGTGACCATGATATGAGTAGTTGAGCACATGTCATTCATAATCATAACGTCACTATGACAATGACGTGTCATCATGACATGCTACTACGAACAAGACGTGACATTGTGACGTGACCATGACATGAGTATTTGAGCACATGCCATTCATAATCATAACGTCACTATGACAATGACGTGTCATCATGACATGCTATTACGAACAAGACGTGACATCGTGACGTGGCCATGCCATGAGTAGTTGAACACATACCATTCATAATCATGACACGTCACTATGACAATGACGTGTCATCATGACATGTCACTACGAACAACGACGTGACATCGTGACGTGACCATGACATGAGTATTTGAGCACATGCCATTCATAATCATAACGTCACTATGACAATGACGTGTCATCATGACATGCTACTACGAACAAGACGTGACATTGTGGCGTGACCATGCCATGAGTAGTTGAACACGTACCATTCATAATCATGACACGTCACTATGACAATGACGTGTCATCATGACATGATCATGACATGTCACTACGACAATTACGTGACATCATGACATGACATGACCATGACATGAGTAATTGAGCACATTTCGTCCATGACCATGACATGTCACTACGAACAATGACGTGTCATCGTGACATGACTACGACAGTGACATGAAAATGTCAAATTCATATCACTTTGCGTCTGTCTCCTTGGAAATGTCGTCGTTCAGGATTTCTGACATGTCATCTTGAGAAGTCAACATGACATAATTATGATGTGTCACGCTTTTTTTTTGATTCTCGGTTTTGTGACGATTATCGAGTTTGTGTGCTATAACCACGGCATGAAAATGTCAATTTTGCCCTATTTTTTTCAGTTGATAATTATCATTTATCAATTGAATAGGAGCTCTTGCATGATACTAACATAGATCTGAGATCAAATATCTCGCGTTACTTTGCGCCTTTCATCAAGAACTCCAAAAAACGTATAATTTTGCGGTCTGATGAAATTTTGGTGACTAGTGTTGACGTGATTCTTCCAAAAAAACTTTTTCAGTTCCGCACCAACCACTTCACGAGGTCGTTCTCTACAAAAGTATCAAAATTGCGAACCTAGAAAACTTACACGCGATGTTCCAACACAATCGAAAAGGCAACCGGGTCACGTGGTCATTCATCTCTTTGCTGAAAATCGCTATATATCTTGCTCCAGACGAAAAAGCTTTTTAATTCAGTTACTCGTGTGTGTTTGAAAATTATGAAATACATTATGTTCGTGTCTATGACCTTAACGTTTATGACATTACGAGTATGCATGATGTTTCAAAAACGTTAAAGAATGCTTTATTAGTATTTTGCGACGGTTGAAAATATAGCGAATATTTAGTTATAAACAATTCCTTAAAACACGAAGCAACCAAAGGGTTATATTTTATGTTAATTGCTAACGTGATAGAAAGCCTGCAGCTATCTGTATGAAAATGCACATACAAGCTCTTCATTTTCATCATGTTTATATGTGTTGTGTCTGGAGCCCGAAAAATGAGCTTTGTGAAGCGTTTTACACGTTGCAAAAGCGTATGTAGCTATTACGTGCACACGGCGATTACTAAATACACAAAGCTTATCAACACGTTTTCTTTATACACTTATTATTTGTCAGGTTTAATTAGAACTAAAACCAGCGTTGGCGAAAATCGCTTTCAGGTGGTTTATTATGTTCATTAAGCTTATCGCGAATTTTATTAAATTAGAAGATAAATAATGATTAAGAATTAGGTATATACGGAGTCGTGTGCTAACGTAGAATATTTTTATATTTTGATCGCTTCTTCCTTTCTACAAATGTATAAATTTTAAACGCGCGCGAAAGCTCGACACAAATAAAAAACTATACACCGAGTAAAGCTGAGCTGCTTAAATTAAAATAGATGACTGTGCTCGTAATAATTTGCGAACTAAGGTGAAAAAGTTATTACGGAAAATGCGATTCCTTTGGTTAATGAAAGCGCCCGCGTTATGTGTTCCTTTCGTCAGGCGAATTATTTTAGTCGAATGGTTTGAAAGGCGCGCGTCCGTGGTAGTTACTAGTTATACCGGAGAAGTTTATTTGTGCCAGGGAAAATAACTAGTTCGAATTCATTTAATATACTAGCTAAGTGTTGAAATCGCAGCTAATATAAATTTATACATTAAGAATATACTCGCTACTTCGTAATGTACTTTCCATTTATCGTCGTGTATCGATCCGCATTAACATATTTTCACAATTTTGCGCGTTCTCTTAATTGCGCTGTAAAAGTTCCGTTGTGGAAAGTATGCACTATGATGGGAACCATGCTTGGAATTACGCGTCTCTTCGCCCAATTCCCAAATACCCCTTTGGAATTTTTTTTTAGCATGAAATAATCGAGTTTTTTTAAGAACCACTGCGCTGTGAACGTGGAAGCTAAAAAACTTCTTTTTCACTTCGTTATAAACCGACATCTGATAGTTTAATCGTATTTTAGAAGAGCAAAACAAAGAGAAACGAATCTAATCTAACAGCGAAACTTACTTTCATGAAGTATCCATGTGTGGGATTTAAAACGGTATGAGAATTTTTTTCTTGTACGATACAATGGACATTTATACCACAAGTGCTAGGCTTATCCTGAGGTCATTTCAACATCCTTTATCATGATCCATTAGGAAGGAAGTCTTTGGCGGAGATACGTTTAATTGTAAAATACACTCAGAAACCTACGCGGAGATTTTCGGGATTTTTATCCCGCTCGAAGATTTCTCTCCTCTTTGTTGTTTCAGTGAAAATGTATAAGAATGTGAGCTCATGTAATTGAAAAATTACGTCAAGCAAAAATGAGCGGTTAAAAATTTCAGTATTTGTTGAAAATTGTGAGAGTATGTTTATGTTGTATTATGTGTTGAACATCTTATAGGGAAAAAATACTTCGTACAAATCGATGAGAAATTTAATCTGGTTTCTTTTTTGGCGAAGATAATCGCGAAGAAAGAATTTTTTAAATGAGACACATTCTTTTTTTTTCATCGTACCGCGTCGCTTATCAGATTGAAAATTCCTAAAATTTCGCGAAAAACGCCGACAATGCTGGCCCACAGAAAAAAAAAGGTTACGTGAAGGATATCCATTTTGTTGGTTCTTTTAACGCGATACGCGCTTTACAGACTAACCAAGGTGCCTTATAGTATTAGAAAAAAATTTACGGATTTTGAAAATAATTGCTTTTTATTGAAAACTTTTTTTTTTTCGGTCGGAAAAAGAGAAAGTATAAGAGAGATAATCAACACGCGAAAATATTCGTTTTGATATTCGTGCGAATATGAAATATTAAAATATTTTTAACCTAGTATTTTCTTTTATGGAAATTCACTACGCGTTATCTGAGGTCAAAAAACAATAAATTCTGCAAACGAATATAATACCAGTATTCCTTTCTCTTTTTCCTTCTATACGGCCGCATAAAAATAACTCATTTTCGGTTGAAAGCTTACCACGGCTGCTGTTTTTACCGATTTAAATTGTTTACAATTAGGAAGCAATTTGCAGTAAATCATCTTGTTATAGGGAAACCAGCTATCCATTAACGTCTGCTTCGGCGAATGGTTATGGAAACGATTCTCATTTGTAGTGTTTTCGTTTTTATTTCTTCTTTCTCATCTCTCGTTCATCGTCTTTGCGCAATTTCCAAGTAAAAATCAGATCTACTTGATGGTAAATCGATGCCTTAAAGGTTGTGATTTTTCTTCCTCTTAATTTTTTTCTTCTCGGTTGCGCATTCGTTCGCGAAATGCGGTAGTAATATTAGGAAGACGCTACGAGGGGAGCAGAGCGTGCCAGACCAAACCGTGCTGTGGCCGTTGTGCCTACGAGGTGTTTTGAGTTTCGATAACTTTAATAAAAATAACCGGATTTTGAATATTACCTTATAGTAGTTTCCTCCGAGCTGAACACACTATTTCCAACGATGAACCCATTTTTTAAATCACCCCCTGACCCTACCTCTTTGAAGATAGATCCTTCAAAACACTCGTCGTGATGTTGTGGACATCCGTAACTAAGTCATAACGATTAAATCAACCAATCCGCTTCGTTCCAGTATTATGACAACACGTACGTCTCGTATGTGAAGCCGCAGTGCATGTAAATCGATCAAAATTTATTTTAAATTGCTTGGAACGTTGTTGAAGTTGTCTACAGTTGCTCAATATTTGTTATAAAACGCACAAATGTTGTGCAAAATGATTAAAGTTGTGAAAAATTTGGCTGAGTGTAAAAAAACCATCAAAATGTTGTTGAAATTGCTTAGAATCGATCAAAAATTATATAAAATTAAGTAGAGTTGTCAAAATGTCGTTAAAATTGTTTAAAGTTGTTCAATACCTTCTCAAAGTAACATACAAACTATCAAAACGTTATTAAAATATTTTAGAATCGATCATAGTCT
Source organism: Maconellicoccus hirsutus (assembly GCA_003261595.1). Classification (NCBI taxonomy): domain Eukaryota; kingdom Metazoa; phylum Arthropoda; class Insecta; order Hemiptera; family Pseudococcidae; genus Maconellicoccus; species Maconellicoccus hirsutus. The sequence continues at coordinate 57,305 of QBDW01000132.1, read as the reverse complement.
GCTTAAAATTGCGAGAAACTACATAAAAACTGTTAAAATCTTGTTAAAGTAGTTTACAATCGATCAAAATTTGTTTAAAATTGATTCAAAATACACGAATTTGTTAAAATGTTGTTAAAATTGTTTTAAGTTGTTCAAAATTTGCTCAAAATTGCACAAAAGTTATGAAAAACTGTTACATTATCGAAAAATTTGGTTAAAATTTCAAGAAACCACCAAAATTTTGTTAAACTGGATTGAAATTCATTAAAATTTGTTTGAAATTGCTTAAAATTACGCTAAATTGTCAAAATGTTGTGAAAATTATTCAAAATTGTTGAATATTTACTCAAAATTGCATTAAAGTTTTGCAAAACGGTTAAATTTGTGCAATTTTAAACAAATTATAATCAATTTAAAGCTATTTTAACAATATTTTGATAGTTTCTTGCAATTTTAACCAAATTCTTCGTTAATTTGATTGTATTGCTCAACTTTAGTGCAAGTTTAATCGAATATTGAACAATTTTAGCAACATTTCAACAATTGTGCGCAATTTGAAATAAATTTGATGGTTTTTTGCAATTCAGGCAAATTTTTTGTTAATAAAATTGTTTTGCACAACTTTTGTGCAATTTTGAGCCATAATTGAAAAATTTTGAACAATTTCAACAACATTTTGACAATATTGCTCATTTTGATCTATTTTAAACAAATTTTGATCAATTCTGAACTACTTCAACATAGCTTTAACAATTTTTATGAAACTTTGGGCAAATTTTCATTACTTTTATCAACATTTTGACAATTTTGCGCAACTTTAATCAATTGTAGCAACATTTTCGCTGTTTTTATGAAATTTTGGTTAAATCTTGAACAACTTCAACAGCATTCTGACAATTTTTTGGAGTTTTGATGAATTTTTAACGAATTTTGAGCGACTGTAAACAATTTTAACATTGTTTTGGCATTTTTTGTGTAATTATAAGTAAATTTTGATCGATTCTGTACTTTTTTAACGACGTTTTGATGGTTTTTTACAATTTTAACAAAATGTTTCATTAATTTTATCATTTTGCACAACTTTTGTGCAATTTTGATCAAATATTGAACAATTTTAATCGGTTATTACCACATTTTTACAGTTTTGTGCATTTTTAAGTAATTTTAAACAAAGTTAGATTGATTTTAAACCATTTTAGTAACATTTTGATTGTTTTTTGGAATTTTAATCAAATTCTTCGTTAATCTAATCGTTTTGCACAACTTTTGTGCAATTTTGAGCTAATATTAAAGTGCTTTAATGAATTTTAAAAACATTATCACAATTTTGTGAGATTTCAAGAAAATTTTAACAAATTTTGATCGACTTTGAACTATTTTTTCAACGTGTTGATGTTTTTTCATTTTTAACCAGTTTTGACATCATTTTAACAATTTTTGTGTAATTTCAAACAAATTTTTCATCAGTTTAATCGTTTTGTGCCACATACTATACAACTTTGAGCAATTTTAACAACATTTTGACAATGTGGATGTGCTATGTGGAGGTTGTTTTTTTGATTTGTGTATTGGTGGTGAAGTGTGGGAGCGTAACGCTCCCACTTTTGTTTCCTTTACGAGCAGGCAGGTGGTAATGAATGTGAAACTAAGTAGTGTATGAGTGAATGTGCTGCGTGGAGGGTGTTTGGTTTGTAAACGTGAAGTGAAGTGCGCGACTAGACTTTTTTCGCGCTCAACTCCTTTACGAGCAAAGAAATAAGATGCATCGTTGTACAAAATTGGTGAAAAAATTCATCCCAATTATCCAATGAAATCGATCACTGGCACTTCGAATTATAAAAAATATCGCCAAGAATACTCATTGTCTCCAGACGCTATACCCGATCAAGTTGTATTTTCTTTGAGATGTTCTTTCCATGCAGAATTCTATTGTGAATAAGAACGTGAATTCTATTCATCTGAAAGTTATATCTTTGTATAAATAATGCACCGTAGATCAGCAAAGAGAGCGAACTAACGATTTCCATGGTTACTCGGACATTCGAAAATTAGTCCAATGTTGGGAAAAAAGCTGTTATTCTACGAATGAAAATTTATGTAGATTGATTCGTCTTGTGAAATACGGAGTATCGTGTCGAATAATTCAAGCGTATTATATCGAGTACAATGGGGGATTCGTGAACATTGTATAGGTACATTTATATATGTAGGTGTATTACTTTAAACTACAGGTATCTTATAGCTTATACATTTTCGTTGGCTTTTTTCAACAAGCTAATTCGAAATTTCCACTAGATAGATTCTCATGTTTGCTTGTTCGTATTATCGTTTAGTGTATATTTTCTTGTTGTGTTAAAGTAAACAAGATGAATGGTTGCAGACCGAAGATCTTGATCACGTCATCTGCACGTAATTGTTTTTAAAACGAGATATTAAACTTGATACGAAATGATGGTTTTGCAATATCGATATGATTCTTTTTATATGTTGTAAGCGGAGAGATTTCGGTGACGGATTAATTTATAGAGGCGTATTTTCATTTGACGAGTATATTTAATTAAATCGTGTCATTCGTCTTCATTATAATCGAAATAATGCACCATCCGTCCAACTTTATTTCAAGTATTTCTGCCTGACCCGAATTAATTGCAGTCGAATTTTAATTCATAGAAAGTAGCTTTCGTTTGGTAACTTTTTCTTAATGCCATTGCCTCTGTATCTAGTAATTTGGTTATGAAAGGAGAGTTTTTCTATTCCCATTATTATTAATGTGTAATTTAATCTGCGGCCAAAATGTATTCCAGCTTTTATCGAACAGCATTAGTACGTTGAAATAGAAAATGATGAAAGAGATTTAAATACGTCACAAAGTCTCGTGTTTTTGCTTAATAAACACAAATCTAATGCGGGTATGTTTGCATAGGACATTAAAAATTGTAAACATCTGTAATGTGAAAAATTTAATTACGTAATGAAGCTTCATTTAATAAAATCACTTTAATCTCACTTGTCAAAGCATCATTACAAAATTAATTTCACTTTTTGCTCGAACTAGATGCTCGGAAGGAAGAAGAGCGAAACGAGTTGCATGACTAAAAGTAATTTATTACTATTACCTGTGACTTAATAGACGCCATTGAAACTGAAATAATGTGATGATAGTTATTATATTAACGATGTTAAAATTTTTTTATTCCATCGCCCGAAAATTTCCTGTTATGAAGATATTGTATACGAATATGATATAATGAAATGAAGGTAATAAAAATACCTAAATACGCCAAAAATACTACATACCCGTGTTAAAATTACCAACGAGTGCTAATGTTTGCACGTCACACGCCATAAATTTATTACAGCAATAAACGTATAATTTTTCATCAACGTTCCCCACACACGTCGACACGTGTTAAAGTATCTGGTAGATTTTAGTTTTAAATGAAATTATTACGTAGTCCACTTGTATCGTGGGGTCTTACAATGCAAATGGATTACTTCGTTGGTATTATGTTCTTGAAGCGAAGTAATCTTTCAAAAAATACCAGAAAATTAACGTCCTCCGAAATTCAATTTGGAATATTTCGTTAGTCTAAAGTACGATGACTTCGCAAATGTATACGCTCCAAGAAGTCTCAACGATTTCTTTTATTTTTCTTAATAAAGCTTTTTTTCTGTAGCTGAATACAAAATGTCGCCGAGAGCTGGAAAAAAGGTATCGATAAAGTATCGTATTTAAATACCAACCGATATGCACGCGTGCACATTAAATAATCGTCGAGAAAAAATTCACGTAGTTGTTAACCTTTCTAAATTATCGAAATTGATTTAGTGGCGTTGGTTTTTCAATCAGGTGGACCGATTTTGATTTCTATTGCGAAATTTTTATCATTACGAAGTTGCCTTTTTCATGCTTTAAACTTGAACGAATTTTACATATATCTGCCCCTTCAGTTTACATGGTGAGCAAACAGGCGCACATGAGTTTAGTATGAGTTGACTATATTGTTGGTGAAGGGGTGCTAAATGGTGCTGGGATACTCTGTATGTAAGTTTAATTTTGCTTTTGGTGTAAAAATTGATCACTTTTTACTAAGATTTTTTTTTTTTTTATTCTGATTGTTTTTTTTTAATTTTTGAACTTTTTTTATTTATTACATTATTTTTACCAAAGTTTGATTCGATTATTTTCGAACAATTATTCATTACGAGAAGATTACATAAAAAAGAGGGATTTTTCACCAAATACCTTCTGAGAAAAGAAAAAAAGAATTTTTTCGAAGTAAAATAAAACTGAAAATTTACTTATTTTTTTATGAAATCTAAATTAGAAGCTTTTTCGTAAAAACAAAATCTAACTTTTAAAGTGAATTAAATAGAAATTGGACAATTTTTTTGCTAAGAAAAGAAAAAAAGTTTTGATTGTTTCGAAAAATGTAATTTTTCCACGTTGAAGATACGTGACTGTGTAATTTACCCTCTAAAAATTATTTATATTGTTATTTTTTCACTACTTATTGCAACATGATGAATATATTTTTTTTTACCCCAATGAGCAAGTGCATTAATCTGTCATTATTTTTTTTGAATAGGGACTTCTTTTTTTAAAAACAATGATATCTCACAATGTGTCTTGAGTTTGAGTTGTCATCGAGATTTATGGCCGTTTTGAAACTCTTGTATTTCGAGATCGTGATAACGTTGCGATGTTTGATTAATCGATGACAGTATCTGAAAAATAATTACTCTTCATTGTTTTAAAAAAAAATTATTTTTTTCAAATACAATTGAACAGCGTAATTATTACGAGCTAATGAAATGCTGGCGCGGTCAAATACGCCTCCGATAATTCATCATCTACGGTCTAATTCATTTAAAACGACACCTTTCCCGAAACAATGAAAAAGTATCAGCGCGTTGTCCGAATAAGTAAAAAAATTACGTTTGAATGTTTAATTGCGGCGAAATTTGATTAATAATTTTGATAATTCGGTGTTACATTAAACGACAAAATAACGGTATTTTCTTTAACGAGAAAATAGCTAAAATAGCATTTTCCGTTGAAGAAATAAGACAGAGAGAGAGACGATGTAAAAAAAAAGGAAAGTTGAAAACGACGAGACATAAAAGAAGAAAAGAGTCATTTATTAAAGCTGGTAACATTAATAAAAATGATACATCGAAACGAACTTCAAAATAGTAAGATGACGATAAAATAGGTGAGCGAAATTTGTAGAAAAATAATGACTTCGACCTTTCGAAATGACGAAAACACCAGAAAAATATTTTATGAAGTGTAAAAAAACGATATTTTAAATCTTCGTTTTTCTCGCGTCACTAAAACGACAAGACGGAAACGGGTTAGCGGATCGGCGAAAAAGAAATGTCAAATGCACGTGATAGCTTGTACTTACGTATAGATTTGGCGATGTAAGTAATCCCCTATGTGGTAACATTATACCGGCAATTTGTAATTGTCGTATTAAGCGTGTAAAAAAGGCGAACGAATATTCGATTTTTTTTATCTTCTACCTTCTTTTTTTTATTCTTATATGCCATGAATGGAAATATGGGTACATGGTTGGTAATGTAATAGCAGCAGATAAGTGGACGAAGAAAAATCGCTACGTAATTTTTAAAATTTTTAGTTCTTGAGAGAAAATTTAAATATGTGTCGATGATACGATGTATCGAACTAATAGCAGCATTTTACTGTTTTTACTCCGATGAATGTATAATTAACGAATTTGACTTGAGTAATCGTATTTTAAGCCTTCTGCTTTTCGGAGGCCCGCTGATGTATTTTCTTGAAGTACCGCAACTCTTTACCTAATCATCGGATCAAAAAATTTTTCAAATGAAAAAGAAACCTGAAAGTTTAACGAATAACTTTCATTTAAGATATTTTTTGATTTGACCTCTTTCCTGGGAGTAATTTCTCTATTTTTGTTTTCAAAACTTGCCGAAATTTTGGTACATTTTACAACATACTTCACTCCAGAACTAATGTCATGAGCGCAAGTCCCCTTTTTTGTGGATCTCAACCCCCCCCAAAAGCAGTTTTTTTCTTATAAATTTACGAAAACTCGTTTTATCAAAAAATTAGTTTAGTTCAAAATTGAAACCCATCAAATTCTCTACAAAATGCATATATTAAGAGTTGATGTGACTGGCTTAGATTCCGAGATATGTGCGATTGAAAAAGGAGCTTTTTTCGTGAATTTTTGGCAAAATTCGCATAAATTTAGTTTTTTACTTTCAACTATAGCAAAAACTATTTTTTCGTTGAAGTTTGTTAGAACTAAAATTAAAGTAGACCAAATTCCCTACAAATTCGCTAAAAAAAAATTAAGGTAGCTTACTTAGTTTTTAAGGTACAGCGCGGTAAAGTAGGTGAGTCTTCAACGATTTTTTAACCAAATTACGAGGAGTTCAGTTTTTCGTTTCTAGCTTTGTAAAAATGGATTTTATGAGAAAACAGGCAGTTTTTAATGTTTTTTTGACTTGATCACCTAACGCACGGTTTTTCGTTTTCCACTCAAAAGCCGCCTTACTTTACCACGTCGTACGACGAGAACTAAATGACCCATCTGAGTTTTTTTTATACGCAATTTGTAGAGAATTCAGTGGACTTCAACTTTAAATAGGGATTTTTTTCATAAAATCAATTTTTACCAAGCTAGAAACGAAAAACTGCACTCCTCGTAATTTGGTGAAAAAATCGTTGAAAACTCACCCACTTTGTCGCGCTGTATCTCAAAAACTAAGGTAAGCTACCGTTATTTTTTTTAGCGAATTTGTAGAGAATTTGGTCTACTTTAATTTTAGTTCTGATAAACTTCAACGAAAAAATAGTTTTTACCATAGTTAAAAGCAAAAAGCTAAATTTATGCGAATTTTGGCAAAAATTCACGAAAAAAGCTCCTTTTTTAATCGCACATATCTCGGAATCTAAGCCAGTCACATCAACTATTAATATATGCATTTTGTAGAGAATTTGATGGGTTTCAATTTTGAACTAAACTAATTTTTTGATAAAACGAGTTTTCGCAAAGTTATAAGAAAAAAACTGCTTTTGGGGGGGTTGAGATCCACAAAAAAGGGAACTTGCGAACGTGACATTTGCTCTGGAGTGAAAACGTATGTTGTAAAATGTATGGAATACTAGGTATATAACAAATTTCAGCTAATCATCTCATTTTGCAAGCTCGAGGCCATTTTCGGGCTAGATTGACTGGACTAGCAGGTTTAGTTGATTTTTTGTCTTCATGGACTATAAAACCTGTCTGATTTCACGTACATATTAAATATGCTATTTCAGCCTTAAGATCTCCGTCTTAAAATTTAGTAAACCGAGTAAACCGTCAGTTTTATACAAACAAAAGCTCTCATTTAATTAAAAGGTCCTGCAGAAGAAAAATTATTCAAACAAGACCTAATTAACGTTGTGTTTTCTGCCAACAGCAGGACGTACGTGATGAAAATTCTTTGTCAAAATCCTTCAGCAAAATGAGACGTTTCGTGAAATATTCGGTTTAAAAAAGAAGATTACGAGGGGGAAAAAAATACAGAAAAGACTACGCGTAATTATCAGTACCATATAATGCATTAAAAAATATATCCATCATTTACTGTTTTTTTGTATAAGAAAATTAAAATCTCACGAATTTTCTTCGACGTCATCGAGGAACGGAATTATAACACATTTGTAGTTTTTGATATTCGATAAGTCGTCGTATGTGTATCGTAGAAATACGTACCATTTGGGAATTGCTGTAAAAACAATCCGCTCTATATAAGTAAATTTAATATAACAACGTATGAGCACGCACGTGTTTTTTTTTTTGAAGGCAATATGTTTAAATTTTGCTTTGAAAATATTCCGTTTTGTCGAGGATAAAATATTAAAATTTTTATTTCCGAGTTAGTGTAAATATTTTGCCGAGCACGAAATAAAAGGTATTCTTTGCCGTGGAGGATAGCGACATGTGTCAACTGTTTGCGTTATGATGGAATATGAACAATATTAAATTCGAGTAATGCGTTACACTTTATTGAAACTGTTAAGCCAGCGAAATAAACTAGTAACTTATTGTGTCGCTGTTTAAGTTTATTTATTTATTTTCTTTTTTTTTTCGCCAAATGAAATTTTCTCGCCTTGAAGTAATACGCTGCTAAATAGAATTTTTGTACACGTGGTGATATTGCACGTGCTTCATAAGTGGGCAGAACTTGTTTGAAGTGGCGTTGAAAAACTTTTACACTTTTTTCGCGCCTTACTTTTCGCGTGATGTGATTAGGGTGGAAATTTTATTAGTGTTCGCTAGAAACGTCGAGGTTGAAGTTTCCACTTTTACAAGAATGCTCTCAAGTGTCGTTTTTTTTATCGTGTTCGTGTCAAAATGCGTGGTATCTAGATGAGTATTAAAAAAGTATTCGGTAATGAGTTGTAATCGATTGTTGATGGATTTAGTGACGTCGTTTATAATTTGTTCGACGAGTTTGCGTTGTGTTTGAAATGTGCATGGAAACATGGCCAAGTTTGTGGTTGTGGTTTGGTGTGAGTGGAATGTTTAGGGATTTTTATTTTCGTTTTTTATCACGTGTTACCATAGATTAACTTATATTTAGATAGCCCGGTGGATTAGCAAAAGTCTTCTCGAAGAAATCTAGCTCTAGTAATTTCATGTTTCCTTAATAGATAGCGCTGCAAGTAATCGTTATGATAACAACCTTCAAGAGTACAGCGAGGAAGGGGAAGTTACCGAGTTGTTTAATTGTTACTGGATAAAACTAACCTAACGCCATCTATGAACTGGCTTCGGTACTAACTTGTTGCGGCTCTTCTTAAATGCATATTTTATTTTATAAATGGACAAGCCATCTATATGTTGACTAATCTATGGTATTAGTTGATGATGAGTAGAGCCATCGTGAGCAAAAACAGGCCCGGGGCGAATCCTCCATTTGTGCATGATACTTGTCAACTGAGTGAATTGAGAGAAAATTGCTTATACAACCAGCTTTTATATCAAATAAATGATTTCAATTTTTTCATTTCAAAGTGCAACTAATATAACAGTGAATTTTTCTATTCAAGAGGAAGATGTCCGACTCCACATCGTTGATCGCTTCCATTTGCTCCATAAAATTGAAAAAAAATTATAATGTAATTCTCTAAGGGAATCCAAAATCAATCGGACACTTGGTATGTATCAAGAATCCGATAGAAGACTCGATGTAGTTTCACGTATTAAACGAATTTATACACGAACGTAAAATTGTCATGTTCCTCTATCATGAGAAACTTTCGTTTACTCGAATGATTTTTTTTTCACCTCCCCCCCTCGAATTGATACCTGTAGTATTTCTACTTTCGTTGTAGCGCCATTTTTTATATTTTTTCAATTTTTTTTATTCCTTGAAAAATATTGTCTTTTTATAAATTCTAAAAACGTGTTATATGATGAGTTGCCATTTGGAAATTCTAAAAAAATGAATTTATGTTATTGACGTATTATTTCAAAAACGACTTTCCATGTCAGTCCGCCTTTTTTTTCTGAAAAGTTGACATCAAAACAAAAAGTCGCTTTTTATCTATCCAAGTCTCGTGACTCACATAATAAAACTTTTTTCACACGTCTTTGCCATAAAAAAAAAAAGGTATCACGAAACAGGAAAAAATCGTATATCGTATGAACATATCCGGCTATATGATAAATCTACAAAATACACGCCACTTATGCTATTAATTCGAGGTGTTTTAGTATTGAGAAAAAACCATGTTTGAATGCAATAACGTAGTGAAATAATTCCGACATTATTTTCATAATATATATGATCTTTTAAGTCAACTTTTTATGCATTAGGTATTTTTTGATTTTCTTTAACATGAATATTGTAAATTTTATTGGTTTTACTTAACGACCAGTTAGGTAATATCTGAAGAAAAATACCTGGAACGTTTCCGCTTTAAATCACACTCTGTCACGAATTTCGTTTCAGCGAATCAAACTTTGAGAACCAGATTGGTAGTAAAGCGTCCGAAGTGAGGGAAATACGTTAAAGCTCTTTTTTTCCTCTTTATCAATAGCGCTTTGTTCTTTTACACAGATATAAAACTCGGCTGTCAAGGAAAAAAGCATATAGTTTGGAATTGACGCGAAATTGGGATGTCGCACGTGAACAAGATGAATTTGTTTTGCGGGGTTTGCTAGGTGTAATTTGAAGAAGCTAAGAAATGCTATGTAATTCAACGCGGTTGTAATTTCGCGACGCTTTTTTTAACGCAAATAATCAAGAATGTTTTGAAAATTTTCAACTCGCAAGAAATCTGGCGACAGTCGTACCGCGTTCAATACGAAACGGCCTACATTTGGATTTTATGTAAATTCAATCGAATTCGTGCACATCAACAAACATCAATTATATTAATTTAAAAACCTATATTGACGTCGATATTTATAACGATGCGTCCGAGGGAAAAGCATTCCTAAATAATGAATTATATGTTTTCATCGTTTTTTTTTTCGCGTTCCCTTTTTATTAAATTTTTTTAATTGGCGTTTTTTATCGTGTTCACTGGGCACAAAAAAAAAACACCGCTTGTTTCGATGTGAAAATTTAATGTATTTTTATTCGTGTTTTACTCAGCGCGTATCATAGTTTAAAATGGCATAGTTTACATAAACGTGTTAGATTGATTGCTACCTGTCACACATGTCTCGATGTGAATAGGTGTAACAATACGGAATTAAATTTCAGCCATATTTGATGGATGCTCTCTAAACGACGACAGCATTTTCGAGGTCGAACTGTAATTGTGCGGTTTACACTGTGATATTTCTAAGAATTGCCAACAAGATACGAAGCAAAACCCTTTTCAAAACTCGTGGTATTTATCGAGGCAACGGAACAGAAACAAAATAACAAAAAAGTTACTTTTCCGGAGCTGATTTTTTTCTCTGTTTTGTTCGAATCACATTGTATTTCAGGCTGATGGCTAAAATAAAAGCCTCGCTCTGTACGGAAACGAGCGAATAAAATGATGATATTACCGACGGACCATTGTGTTGGCAAAACCGTGCAGAATAATATCATGGTTAAACGTTTCGCAATCGTTTTAAGAGGCATATTCATGAACGAAGAGATATTAACTTTACCTGGCGTTTATATCTTGCAAATTAGTCTAATGGTATGTAAAGGATCCGTATCCCTGGAACTAAGTTCCCTGTGATTACCTTCGAACCTTTGAGAAACTCTAAATGCAAACGCCGGTGTGGAAGTCTTTAATACTTGTAGTATTCCTAATGAAATGAAAATTTCACAATTCGACGAATTTTCTCTTAAAAATGTCAAATGACGAATTAGAGAAGTGTTTCGGTGAACTTCAACCCGAAAGTCGAAGTTGTGAATTTTTCAATTGAGAAAAAATTGTGTAGTTGGCGTTCGAGCGTATTTTTTATATTTTTGAGAAGAAAAAGGAATGAAAAAGGAAGCATTTGGAATAAAGGAGGCTCGTGATTTGTTCCTGTGTTTTTTTAAATTTTTTTCAACATTTTTATATCACACTAACGCGAAAATCGTCACGAAGAAGTGTAAGAAAAAAGTGTCACGCGATGATAAACTCGATATTCCCTTGTTATGGTAACATGTCATAGATGACAGGTCAAGATATATGATGACAAGCCGTTGTCATTGCAACCTATCATACTCATGAGTGATAATCTTGATATTTTTATGTCATCATAACAATTTGTAGTTGACACGTTATTGTGACATATGATGACAAGTCATTATCATGGTGACGTGTTATGCTCATAAGTGACAATCTTATGTTCATTTTATGACAACATGCCATAGATGACAGGTCATTGTTATGGCGTCATATCATGATCATGAGTGACATTTACGATGACACAAGCCGTTATCATGGCGATGTGTCATGATCATGAGTGATAATCTTGATATTTTCACGTCATCACAAAAATTTGTAGATGACACGTCATTGTGATGGTGACATATCATGATCATGAGTGATATACCATATGATGACAAGTCATTATCATGGTGACTTGTTATGGTTATGATTGACATGTGATATGCAATGATTTGTTATGATGAATATCATTAGAATGGACAAGTGTCATGGTCGTGAGTGACATATGATCATGTCATGGTGATATCTCAAGATCATGTCACGATGACAGGTCATAGTGACCTGAATAATAACCTATTATGGTGGCGTGTCACGATGTCATCATGATAATAGGCGTAGTCATGATATGTGTGACGAGTCAAGTGATAATTTTTTCATGCGTTGTATATATTTTTTTTTTTTCATGTGTAATGAAAAATATAATTTTTCATGTCACCATACCATGTCATAGATGACGATTCATTGTCATGGTGACTTATTATGGTCAAGAGTGACATGTGACCACTTCATGATATCATGTCAAGTGACATGATATCATGACAAGTCATCGTTATGGTGAAATGTCATGGTTACGAGTGGCATGTGACGTCAGATGACGTCTTTTGATGAACATCATTGTGGAGAAGTGACAAGAAAATGTCACTCTGTGTTGCGGACTTGTACAATAGGTGATTTTTCGAATACATTTTTCTTTCGTGTTCGTATCAATCAAGATTTTGAGTGAGGAAACAAATCGACGAAAATAAGACCGCTTTATTTTCGTATTGATTGTATAACGCTATCGATAATCAAACTACGACATTCGTAGCACTAATACACCAATCTACTTATTCACGAATAAACACTCGAGTAATTCGTAAAACCTGAAAATGATACCAATTAATCAAACCCCTACATTCGTTTTCTATTGCGTTAAAACGTCACAGCTTGAAAGCGACTTAAAATGCAAATAAAGTTTTCAGCCAAGCGACGATATAACTGAAAATATGCGGCACGCCGAAACGGAACATATTTACGTTGAGTTTTCTCATACTTAAGAAGCCATTGATGACAATTAATGTCAAGTTTTGTAGGGAAAAACTGAAAAATTGTGTTAATATATTATTGCTAGGGGAAAAAACTTTTACACGAAGAATTCACACTACGTTGTGTTACTCTCGGTAGCAAAAGTTATTTCAAGAGGGATAAGTTTTAAGTATCAAAACAGTAAACTTTTAACTCGCGCGAGGGTGAATAATATATTTGAGATTCTGTCAGTCGAAAAGACTGATATTTTTACCAAGTTTTGAGCAAATTGAATACACGTATTTTCTTGTTATCTTTTTCATGTAGTATATCTGTATATAGATGTTATACAATTTTCGAGGTTTTTTGGTAGTCGTCGTTTCCGAAAATATGCCAACTTGCTTTCTTATATTATTTCAATATAAGGAAAAAAACTCAAGTATTGTAACAAAATGCACCATTACAAGCACATGTTGACAGAACCCGAATTTCGTGATTTTTAATTTTCTAATAGACGTGATATGACTAGATAAAAAGAGCTTATTTTTAAAAAAGATATTCCTTGATTTTTTTCAGTTAGTTTGGGTTATTTGTTTGAAATGTAAATTATACTTGTAGCCCTTTTTTCCGGAGAATATTTTTTTCAATGAAATAATAAATAATATCACACTTGGGAATTTTTTTTGACGAATAATAATACATTTTTGATAAATAATTTCATCAAAGAGGTGTTATTTAGGCTGAAAATAAAATATTAAATTTAAAAGTTCATTTAATTCGATGGAAGAAAAATTGCATGGAAATTTTCAACCCCCATATTTCACTTTTTTTAATTGCCCAATTAAACAAAGTCATAAAATTAATTTTAATCTTATTTCTCTTCAAATGAAAAATAACTTTATATCAACACCGCATCGCGTAAAAATTGTATCAAAAGTTGAAAACTTTTGGTTGAAAAAATTGTAAAATATTTTCCACGCAGAAAACATTACGAAAGCTCCTTTAATCTTGAAAATTCAAAACGAAAAAGAAAAATCCCATAAGAAAGTTTGGTTAATCCATTTAAACTCGACGTTTTGAGTAATTTACGCGAAGCGAGAAATCTTCAACATGTAAATACGATAGAATATTCTGTACTTGTATTTTTTTCTCGATTTGGTACAATGCGCAGAGTATACTATCTCCGGCATGTCGCGATAATTTCGCCTAAAGTAGGTTTTCGTGGAAATTGAACGAATGAAGTTTTCCAATTCTCTAATGTGCTAGGAAGGAAAAAAGTGGTGAAAATCTGCGAAAAAAAAGTTTTCATATTCGAAAATCGTACAGATTCGGTGATCCATCTTGCTCAATCTTTCATATCTGGCGAAGTTTTTTTTTTCACGCAAAAAAGCGAACTATGCCCACGTGATTTCAATAAGAGAATTTTCTTTTCGCCAATGGCAAAATTTAAAGTTCACAATACCCATTAAGTTTATACGGTAGACGAGAAATATACGATTTTTAATATAAATTATCGAAAATGTATCGGCAAATGGCTGATAAAGAAAGGTTTTGAAAAATGAGTGCAGATTATTTCGCCGAATGGCTATAAATAACGGATTAAACGATATGAACGAGCACAAATTCTAAAAAATTGTGGGCGATGGAACAATACAATTAGATTTTTTCATTTCGGTGTATTTCTCGATACACGGCGTATTTCGTATACTCGCCACGTATCTTTAGATACGGGAAATACTTGGAGAAAGTCGTGTAAAAAAAGGCGAATAAAAAATTCAAACACATTTTCAAAACGTTGCGTTAATTCGTCCAAGGAAACGAAAGGTACAAACATCAACCATCGAGTCAATTCCAACAACCGTGCGATAATTCGATGAAAAAAGTTTTAACGTTTTTCTTTATAAAATTTTCTTTTTCGCATTAGAAAATTGGCACGTTCATCGAAGGAAATTTTGTTACGGTGCAAATTAAATTTTGAAATCTTTTCCCGACCGTCGACTCGGTGGCGGTTGTTTTTTTTATTATCTTTACCAAATCGTTGTCACTTTGACAAATTTTCCGAAATGTACGAGGCGAAAACACGAATAATTTGAATGTTTTCGTTACGTATTTAATTTAGAGGAAATTTCAACGAAAGCGGTAAAAAGTAGTTCCATTAACCGGAAAAAAAATTCTATTCGATATTTGTCTGTATAAAAGCAACGACGAGAACGTTTCGGATGTAATCAGTGGTTTTTACAAGGCCAACTCGACTGTACAGAAGTTTCATTTTTGTTGGAACGTACAGGCGATAAATTACAACGCGGAGGGGAGAAAAATTCAAGAATTACTTTTAAATTGTGTTTTGATGCTTTTTACTTTATTCTCCGAGCTAACTTTTTCATTACTGAGTCGTTTAGATTGCGTTTTGTCTCAGATGAAGATAATTATCTGGGGAAATTTATAGTAATTCTAATTGCGCTTTTTTTTTTATTTTACAGGTGAGTAACCGAATATTCGTGTTTTGGTGAAATTATCTCAACACATATTGTGAGTATTTTAAATAATTTCCTGTTTTTGCTTACTTGAGTGGTGATGGTTGATGTAAAATGTGGATGAAACCATAAATTGTAATATTTAACAGATAAAGAACGTGTAAAAAGCATTAAAAAAATATCAAGAATTCAACGAGCGGTTTTACGAATTTCACGACTACTTCGGTATGTAATTAGAACAGACGTCGGGATATCGGGTTCGTTACGTCGATGAGCGTTATTTTTTCACAAATTATCCTTATCTTGGCGAAGGCAATATAATGGAAAACGTGTCTGGGGCTTTTTTCATTACTCGAGTTTTTCGGTGTCTACGCGCCGACCAAGTTGAAAGCTTAAATCGCAAAATACGAAGCAATATTCTATGGTTAGACGGGTGCTCGCAATTCACCGAGGTTATGACAAGATAAAAAGTAAAACCACGCCAGGCCAAATATTTCGAAAATTTGCCTCTATAAATTGTAAACAGTTCCCTTCCGGGCCATTGAATTTTTATGTATGTAACCTCCAACGCGCGACTCTATAGCTTCCACTTCACTTTGGCTGTTTGCCATTTCGGATAAGGTTAGCGGGTTATTATACGGATATTGTAATTAGAATATCGAAGAAAGGTTACTTGCAGCGATTATTTTTCTAAGATTGGATTATAAAGAATTTGATTTTCCATTTAACACGAAATTAATTTTATCTTTATGCGGTTCCTTTTTTATGCAGCCGAGGTGATCCGAAATTCTAACAAAAATTACCAATTCGGCTTGTAATAAAATTTTATTACCATAATCTAATCACCGAGTCTTTGAAAATTGGCCCATTTTTCGGGTAAATTACTTCGTAACGAATTGATAAATTTTCAAGTCGAGAGAATTGCCTTTAAAAATGAGATTTTTATAGCTGAGCGGAAAAGCTTGAAATTAACATGAATACTTTAATAACCAAGTCCAGAGATATCAGTATAATCCTGGGCTTTTTTTGAAATCATGTCTCTTTGAATTATACAAATATCAACCGGAAAATGCTGGGCTTAATTTTAACGATATTTTCCAACAGGTCAACTGTTTGTAATTTTTTTCACCGTGGAAAGAACCCAATGTAATTATCGTTAGTAAAGACGATGCTTTTAAATTGCAGTAATCGAATATTTCGCTGCTTTATTGCTAGGAGAAAATTAAAAGATTTTGGGCCATTGAAATCGCAGCCAAACGAGTGCAACGTTATTTGAGATGATTTATCTGGCTTTTTTTTCGTCGTCTGTAATGATTCAAAATTTTATCTACGTGGTTGAACATTGTTTCTTATTAATTGGACGAGAAGTTTTTGCGATGCGATGTGATTTGGAAAATCGTCGGAAATGAATCACACGTACGGAAATGAAATCGATAGTTTTCTTGTCAAAAAATGTCTATTTTAGCGTACATCAGATACGAAGTATTAATTTCGTCGATTTCGTGTAATAAGACGTGTTAATAAGTTTGCCTAACTGATTCGCCGCAAATACAAGCGAAGGTGTTAATATAATTGCATATCTGGTTTGCCGTATATGTTCAATATACAAGTTAATACAATTGCATATCTGGTTTGCCGTATATGTTCAATATACAAGTTAATACAGTTGCCTATCTGGTTTGCCGTATATGTTTAATATACAAGTTAATATAGTTGCCTATCTGGTTTGCCGTAAATATGAATTGTACGTATGAACGAATAAATTTTAAATTCATGTTATCACACGTATGATAAATTGAAAAATGACGATATTTTTTATATTTTAGTAAACAAACGAATCCATTTTCATCAGATAATTTTTTCCATTTGATAAATTGAAAAAGAGGTAAATTTTACGGACAAAGTATACGTTCTTTTGAATCATTCGTTAGGTATTTCACTTGAGTTCCATTACTAAAACAGAAAAATCGCGTAAACTTGGTCATAAAAGATCAGTGCGCTCGTAAAATGAAAATGAGGTAGATACACGATAATAGTTGAGTTTCCCGATACATGTCTCGTGTTTTATTTTCGAAAACGTTTCTAAAATATGTCATCAAAATCCATTTTATTTCAAAGAAAAAAGAAAACAAGTCTGACAAATGATTCACACTGTTATTAAATCACGTGTAGGTATGTACCATTCGTTGCTAAGAAAATACACTTGAATTGCCACGTGTACTAAACAATGGAGAATTTTTTACTATGCTTCGATATCGTTTGAAATGATGGTTGAATCAATTTCATCGTTTTATTGGGGGTATTGATGTGAAATACTTTTTGTTAGAATTACTTTTTGAATTTTTTGAATTGGTCAATCAAGATTTTATGATTTTAAACGCGTTTGAAAATTTTCGGTGATATATAAGACGAAAATAATGAAGGTATTGCTACATTCAATTAACTACGGAAAAAGTTTCGTCAAACTTATCGCAAGGTGGCTTGTTTATTACACCTACGCAGGTATGTACTCGTGGTCTGTGATTCAACACTTTAAAATAAATAAATATTTCAACGATTACAACGATAAAAACTACACTTAACGAGGCCACGAGTAATTCGTGCAGGAACTCGGTACAAAGGGTATATGTATACATCAGTAGACTGGAAAAAGGTCGCGGTGCGAGTACAGCGTAATAAAATATACGCACTTTGAATCGAACACTCGTCTATCGATTTCATTCGTATATTCGCATGATTCTAAAAACCTTCCTTCCTTTGGAGATCGCAAATTCCTGAGTGTTTAATTTAATCTTGTATACGTGCTTGAGTGAAATTAAAACTCAACCGTTTGGAACTCCGTGTATCGTGTTCGAGTGGTAATTGACGTAATTTGCGATTGTTTCCTAAACAATTTCACGAATGCTAATTTCGTTCTTTGTTGAAATGAGACAACCGATGAATTTTACCGATGTGTGTTAAATTGACAAAAAATCAAAGTACTTTAGGAGATTAAAACGTTTTGGGATTAATTTGATCAACGCTGGAGTTGAAATAAAATTATAGAACCGCCAGAGACATCGGTAAGATGCTATTAGACGTGACGAAATAAATCGAGTACTCGGTAAATAACCTATGAAAAGGTTACCAAAGGTTTATTCGGGGTTTGAAGACGAAATTCAAATATCGCAATGTTCTAAGGCAATAAATTAACAACGTATAGAAGCTTTTTCACAACACGTTCGAGATTTTCTTATCGAAACACTCGTGAAAGGTGAAATTAATGAAAGATGTTCAGCCGAGTGAAACGCTTGTATAAAATTTCCCAACATGCAACCTCTGAAAAATGAAATCAATGTAAATTCTACTTCAGGCAGAATTCAAGTATAATGCAATATACCCAATATATTCGGATGCTTGATTTGGCAAAATTTTTAAACGCATAGATCCATTCAAAGCTAAGAAATTCAACAATATGCTAATTAAACCTATGTATAACTTTAGTATTTCCGCAAATATTGACCTCGAATATGTCTACATGATATTCGATTTATCGTCTAAGTTAATTTACAATATTGGAATTTCTACGTCAACGGCGTTTTGAAATTTTAAACTTATAAGGAAAAAAAATCAAAGAAATTGGCAACTATTCGCTGTTTATTATGCAAACAGACAACGAAGAACGGTGAAATTTTCGATATGACACTTTTTCTTGCTTATAATGAATTTTTTTTCATATTAGGTGAAATTTAACCCTTAAATCTTTTGCTGATGCGTATAAAAAAATAAATAACGTACGCGAATTTTGCCTTCTTTTTTTAACCTATATTTGCCCAGTTTTTTTTTCACTATTTGCGCAAGGTTTCATTCGCAAAACTTTTAACGTTATTGCTTCACTGGTGCAAAGCAAAAGAACCTAGTATTTTTTGCCCTTTAGCCAATATGTGATAATGGTTTGAGATTTCTTTGCGTACGTTGCTTTTGCGGTGCTCGTTGAAGATCGATATTTTTTAAAAGTATGCTAATGCTTTGTGGGGAGTAATTTGGCGAAAAATTCTTGAAATTGTGGTAACGTATCGTATCGAAATTTTTCCAAGTAGTATGTATCCTTCTTATAACATCGTTCATATCATTTTCAGTCTGAAGAATTGCATTATTTAGTGAACAAGACCTCGTCTAGAGCAGTAGAAAGTAATATGCCAAAATAGCCAAAGATTTGAAGTTTGACTTCGTTCTTTCATACTTGTCTCATCTAAGTTGATGAATGCTCCGCTTATCTCGTGTATCATATTGTTGAAGAGGTGGAGCTTACTTGATCATTCATATTTGACTCATCTAGGTTGATGAACGCTCCGCCTACTTCGTGTGTCGTATTATCAAAGAGGCGGAGCTTATTCCAGATCTTTTGTATTTTCTCTCTCTACGTTGATAAACACTCCGCCTACTTTGTGTATCATATCACTAAAAAGGTGGAGCTTGACCGATAATTCATATTTGATTCATCTAGGTTGATGAACGCTCCACCTACTTCGTGTATCATATTATCAAAGAGGTGGAGCTTATTCCAGATCTCTTATATTTTCTCTCTCTACGTTGATAAACGCTCCGCCCATCTCTTCCATCATATCATCAACGCGTTAGAACTTGAATGCTTAATTTATCTTTCTCATGTTTACCCTATCTCAGCATTAATTCATCAGAAGTTACGCAGAGTAACGCGAAAAGACAAATGTGATTTATTTTGTTCATGAACACCAAACAATAAAGTATTAGTCACAAAATTAAATTTGTTTCGCTAATAAATCACTGTATAAATGTTCGGTCTTTGAAGATGTGCATGAGTGTGCAACTTCGAATGAAATCTTTTTATTAGAAAATTCTCATTGATTTGTTTCCTTTCATGGTTTTCAAACAAGTGTAACTTGGTTGTTTTTTTCTCTTAGTTACTATCTCTATATTGGGTTGATGTTTTGTGCAATTTCTTTTGTTCATTATTTTAGTTGGATTTTCATTGCATCGACTGACTGAATTCATCTCGGGTATTTCGTCGTAAATGAAATGACATAATAATTTAATAAAGCGTTGAATTTGTACGTTATAAGTCGAAAATCGCAAATATCTTCATCTGAAATCATCACGTACGCTGAAAAAGTTATCGTAAGCCATTAAATAAACTTTGGTAAAGTTAAAAAATAAACCAAAAAAATATACATAAAAATTGAAAAATGATGTAATTGTTCCGGTGTGATGACATTTACCGAGACAAACTTTTAAGTGACATTTAAATATTTTGAATTGCAACGAAAAGAAAGTTTGGCGACTATTTCTTTTTTTACTCAGAAATCTCGCTAGTTTAAAAGAAATTAAACTTTTAAGTACTGTTTCCTTGTTACCGTAGTCTATGGTTGAAACGCCTTTTCAATTTAAATAAAGAAATGAAACCAGTGTGATCCACTAAAAAGTATCGAGTTAGGTGTTTCTTTTTTGTTAAAATGCAAAACTTTTCCAAAGCTCATATGAATTTGCGAAATAGCACGCTTACGTGACGACAAAAAAAAAAGTTTATCCAAATTGGTTACGTTGAGGTGATTTCCGTCACGTTGATAATCTACATTATTGAGAATTTCTATAAAGTTTTTCCTACCTAGATCAACGTAATGTTTTTTCCTGGTTCTTCAAAAGATACGCATGTAATTTAGGAAATTAATTAACATCTGAACTTAATGGAGTATTCGGTGGTGTTTTGTTTTTGATGTTATGCGAATAAAAATTACTTCCATTGAGATAACAGATGGAAAAGTCATTTGGACGTTAGCACAGATGAATACTTCTTCTGATGTTTCATATATTAGTGAAAATTTCCCACTTCCTAATGAGCGAATATTATTTCAGTTGAAGGCGTTAACAATGAAGATAGAAATTTCCATGGGTCAGCTGTTGTGCGTTCACTCTATGCTAATGAGCTTAAAATGTGTTAAATGTCTGATAAAAGGGTGAAATGGTACACTTTCGTTAAATACGACCAACTGTATTTCTCTTTCTCTTCGTGAGGATATGTTATGTATGGAAATAAGAGGTCTCGAAAAAAATTTAATCTCCGTGGGGACCCGAAAAACAGCGCCAACATTTTATTTCGTTGTACCTGTAAAGTGTTAATTTGCAGATTATACGTAGAAAAGTACCAGTTTTAGTTTCAAGTTTTTCAACTCGCGAGTACACATTGAAGTGGAGTAAGTTTTGAGATTTTTCGAAAATATGGGGTTTTATGAGATAGAGCGCGTTTTTTATTACAAAGCTTGTAAGTTGTAAATTTTTTCCCTTGTTGGAAAAATTTCATGGTGTAATTTTTCCTTTGTTATGGTTTATGCAATTTGGTAAATTTTTTAGAATTTTTTTTTTTACTTACAGAAATGCTCTTATGTTGTATAAATTTTGGTGTGAATTTGAGTTCTCAAAATTTCTGATCGTGAGTTGATTTTTTTGCAAGTTGTCGTTGCCTATTTTCAAATTATCCGAAGTTTGGCTTTTCTGAACGGTTTGTTTCACCTTTCATTTCTATTTCGATATTTTTTTTATTAATATTTGTTATCTAATGTTTTAATTTTCATATTGTAACGATACCGAGGATTATTTTCTTATAAATTTCAACCTCCATTCACCTAGACACCGATGTAACGCGTTCGCAGTGAATCCCAAACCAAATAAATATAAAGATAATATTAATCTAACTTTGAAATACGTACGTTGCGATTGTTCGAAAAAGAAAAACGTTTTCGGAAACGTTACACCACTTATCCACAACACGAAGCGTAAAATATAAGCAACGAGAAAAACATTCAGCAGATGCACCTCACAAAGACAAACGTTATTCTGTTTTTTGTCAATGCTTTGGATTGTTGTGTGTGTTTTTTTTTTCAAGTAGTGTAAACAATAGTTTTTAACGATTTCTTTTGTGAGAATACGCTTTCGGTGTTCATTTCTCCCTCACACGCGTATCATAACGACTACGGGTATCGTAACAGTTACGTCGAGGTTTTTTGAACTCTCTCGCAAGTATATTCGTGTTCATTATTTAAAATCGATTTAAAAATTTATACGAGTGTCGGGAAACGTTCGAGGACCTCCGAGCTGGTTCTTATTTTTGATTTGTGCGAGGTTTTGTTTTCGTGTATAGCAACCGAAACAACCATGAATTTTTCAATTTCCTATTTCCTAGTAGACAGGGTAATAAGGCGAGAATTAATGAACCGAGGATGCTGTTAAAATGTAATTTTTGAACTAGCGTCATTTCAACCATGTTATGAAATTTTTACTGTTTTAACTCCAGAATGGGGATTTGGTGGAAAAAAATATTTAAATTCAAAAGAGAAAAATTAAATTAAAATTAGGAAACGAGCAGATGGTCAAGAGATAATTAATTTTCAAAGCCGAAAAAAATGAATTATAGTTGGGAGGCAAAAAACACGTAATATTTTACAGCAAATAACCACTATAAGGTTTAATTTTTTTTTTACCAAATAGAACTCGCCGTTATTTGAGTTTGTTATTTATTTTTCCAGAATAAATTATAAAAAACGTCGATTGTCGTTTGGAAAAATAATGAAAAAATAATGACGAAATAATAGAAACTAAAAGTTGTTGTGTTTTCTCTTATTAAACATAAAATAAGTAAATTGTTAAATTGCCCGTGGTTTCCGTCTCTTTGCACATGTACTAAAAAATTTACGAGCGAATGTTACCTCAATTTTTAAAATTTCATTTACTAAAATAACAAAGTTTCTTTTATCGGGAGTAATTTTTAAAATGTCGAAATATTTAAACGTATTGCGAGTAGGTAATTTAATTTACCAGCTAAGTGAATTTCTTAGTATTGTTTTTTTAATTTAATAATTTTCCGTGGCTTAAAAGCATTCGTACAAATACGTTGTTATTTTATTTTAATGGAAAATTTTTCAGATGGTATTTATTTTGACGAAAATTCTGGCAAAAAATTTCAAATATCTGGAATTTGTGTTTTTTAAATTTTAGAATTTTTTTTTACTCGTCTTTAATGCTAACTTAAACGATGGAAATTTTTTATTTACAATTTTTCGCTTCAAAAAATTCGAATAATTCGCGTTGGAAAATATTTTAAGCAAATTCCTTGGTTAAAAATTTACTCAAAGTAATTTCTCACGTTATCTCATTATGTATAAGAAGACTCCGGAGGTAAAAATTTTCCATTTTACAAAATGCAGATTTTTGGTAACCTTGAGATAAGCTTTTTTAAAACATCTGCAAACAATTTGTCTATGTAACGGTGTCTTGGAAACTCTTACGTTAGAATATATGGACTGTGAAAAAGATGTTTATATTGTATGAGCGACTTTATACGTCGTCTGTGTGTAAATCATGTGCGCCGTGAAAACGAGCCAATTTTTCCATTGTGTGTTAAAACACCGCCGATGCTATATACGCAGCTCAATGTCGTAATATTTTCCCTTCTTGGTTTCGCAAAAGAGTATAATCGTGATGAGGAATTTTCTGCTGAGATGAAAAAATCCGCCGTTAATTGCTCGCTGTAGAAAGAATGCAAATACTCACATATGCCAAAAAAAGAGATAAAAATCAGCTTTAAAAAAATTATTGTCGTTTAACATCGTAGAAAAAATTCGCAAAAGAGAAGAAAAACGATTAAGAATGGAAAAAAATCGAAATAAGACGAAAAAGAAAAGGAATTTATAAAAATATTCGAATCGTAATTTTCTTTCTAAAAAGTTTTAAACATCCATTAACCGCGTTCCAAATTTCTCTTTAAAAACCGTGAAATTCTTTTTGGCTGAAACGTTGAAAACATCAATGCTGAAACCTTTTAATAACGTAAAATACACTCGAGCCATGAAACGAACGCGGGAGTAAGTTAAGGAATTTACGAGGAGGCTACGTTATGCCGCCAGAATTTCTAGGCAACGCATAATTCTCGCAGTTATTCTCACAATAGAGAACTGTGATAAATTCTACGTTCCTTTCCAACGAGTTTCTGTCATTGATGGTCGTAGCATTAAAGGAAAACTCGACGTTATTATTCGTCTGGTCGTTGCTTCTGGTCAACGAGACTCCGTTCTGGGTATATTCTCGTGCTAAATAATGCTTCGCCAAGTTTGCAACATTGTTGAAAAAAGACATCGAGGGTATGTTCCAATGCGGAGAATTTTTTGGTGTTTTGTTTGACGTCGTTGTAGGTGTTTATTATTTTAAGTATTCTTTTTTTTATGTAAAACTGGTATCAAAAAATAATACTAGGTCGTTTTTGTGGTAATTTATTCGTGGTGTAAAAAAGGAAAAGGTGCATTAGTGTACATGGAACATACCTTCACCTGTAATAAATACGTAAGGTATCATTTTAACGAAGTTTTTTGTCGCAATGCGATCAGATCTCACGTATTATTTGATAAAATCTATATAAACTAATATTTTATTTTGTTCGCGTACTTTTGCGTCAGTTTTACCAACATGAGAGAAGTTTTCTTAATGGATGCTATTACGATTAACGATTCTCCCGCCAGAGAAGGTTTTAATAACTATACACATATTTGCAGAATTCTATGCACGTGTTTTCCAACTAAATCAACTTTAAGCGCGCGAGCTTTTGAAAACATGTTTTTATGAGCGCGTAATCCTCAATATGTCAGTTTTTTATCAACTTGGTTTCATTCTATCGCGTATTACAAACTTTAAATTGCTCGAATACCGAAGTTAATTTTACATCGGTGTTCGGGCGTTTGCACCAAGTTGACACGTTTTTGCTGACATTTTGCACTTCACAAAGCCTCAAGTGAGAAATTTCTAAAACAATTTTCTTGACTTTTTTTTTCTTTCAAAGCGACTCCGGTTTGTTTTGCGTATTGCTGCGTTCAGTCATCGGGTACTTTGAATATAAAAACAGGAACTGTCAACGTGTGAAAAAATTTGAAATATTTCAACTTTTTATTTCGAGATGTATTCAAAGGTGGTTTTACGACGTGAAAAAACTTTGAAAAGTTCAAAAATAATTTCCCGTAAACTTGCTGAAATATAAGAATTCTCAAAGAACAAATCTCGTTTTTATGGTGACAATTTTTCAAAACTAAACAACATTTTGTAACGTGACGTCAGAAATCCAACTGCCCAAAATTTCAACTCTATCATGAGCAAGGATTCATTTTACCTTAATTTTTAAAATCCCACTGATCGAAATACATTTCAGAATTTGTAAAGAATCATAATGCCAACATAGATATCGAGATATACTCGTATTGAATTCAACGATCTGGAAACATAAAGCCAACTAACAGCCGCTTTATTAACGCTGCAACTTCCTGTTTGCGTGTCTCCTAAATACATATTATTATTATTATTTATAGAAGTTATTCATTCGCTTTTGAATAGGAAACAGTGTGAGCTTCTCTATTCAAAACGGGTTGTAAATTTTTCGGTCGCATGAAAAGCAAAGGATGTTCTGTACTCATAAACGGACAAGGAAAACAAGACAATTAAAATTCATGAACTGGAAATCCTTACGTTTCTTCCGCTTTTCCCATTCCCTCTCCGTAGTTCGATGTATACAAGCGTAATAACCTAAAAGATTAATTCCGCACTCACCTTTTAACGCGTACAAAACGCGGGGTTTTTTTCCACCTCGCCATATATTAATGGTTTTCACGTGATGGTTACGAAGCGTCATAAATATATCCATTTTTGTGATATATCTGCAAAATAAACGCTCCTACGGAAAAGGCGTGAACTTTAAAGGTGCTTTGTAAAGTGCACCCTGCGATTGGTGTGATTAGCGGGTAATTGATGATGATCTGTTGAATACCTGTTGATACGGGAGGTATTTCCATTGGGGAATGATTGCTACAAGATAATTATAGTTTCTTTGGCGAGATGGTTAACTAAACGAGGCAAGGACCGATTCACGAGGTCCGGTGTGCTCAACAAACGATGAAATTATACGTGAATTCCTCCAAGTCGTGACTTACTTCTTTGGAGTTTAATACAATTTAATTATTACAATCGTCGTGAAAGCATAATTCTAATTTATCTCGTGAAAATTACAAAGCCGGTGTAATTATTTCGTATTACGTTTTAATTTAAACGATACGTTTGAAAATTCTCACGAGCATTTGAAGTCCCCTTCATTAGGGGTCACGAGAAAGTATATTTGCGTGAATCCTGGAGCAGTTTTTCAACTTATTTAATTCGGTATTTGAAAAACCTTTCATTGCCGAAAAATTATTATTACATCAAACGGATTTTTTTTGTAATTTTCATTTAGCCGAAAATCCAGTAGTGGAATTTTTATACGGCGGGTTTCTCCTTTTTTCGAAAATTCGAGTGTATTTGGGGCAAATTACGATATTTATTTATTTTGAGGACCAATTTAAAACGTCGCAAAAACAGCTACAATCAAATCTAGGGAGTTTGTTTTTCATATATTTTTTTTCATTTACACGTATTATTTATCACTTTGAATTGTTTTACTAAAATTCAAAAAATATTTATTTGTGAAATTAACGAAATCTTCCACAATGTATGCTCAAAGTACCATATAAAAATTACTTCTAATGACCAAAACAGAAAGCACACTGAGATGTCCAGCAGAGACTCCATTTCGACCTCTCACATAACAGCGGAATATTCCTATGAAACCATTTTCCTTTAAAAACATGAGCTTTAAACCCATAAATTTGAAAAAAAAAACTGAACTAAAAGAAGCGAATAAATCACGTGTTTTTTTTCTCGGCTATAAACAAAAGAAAGCTTTTTCTTGCAGCCTGGGTTAAATAGTCTGACTCCTCGACTCAGGGAGAGTAAAAAAAAATAGGTCGTGTCAAGTTCCTATGGTATTTATAACAGTTTCATAAACAATGTACGTTTGATTAAGAATAAAGCTTGTTATTATTCATTGAGATGATTTTAAATTGAAAATTCTTTCAAACGAACGTAATACTTTCCATTATGGCGAATTTTCAAGGTTTCGAGTAAAATTTCACTTCTTGTTTGAAACCAACTAGGGTTCAAAACCAATAAATTTTCTTCGTCGTCGATAAATCTTCTTTTTTTCGCCATGAAATTCCTGTAATTCAAAAATCGAGCATTAATTTCCAATAAATCGTGTTTTTTTCGCCAAAAACCTGCGACTCGAGTTTACCATAGTTTGGGATATCGTATGCGTCGTTTAAGACATTCATATTTTCTTTGAAAATTTGCCCATTTTGCGGTGGAAAAAAATTTCTCGTTTTCCTTTTTTTTTTTTGAACGCTTCTTGTTTTACGAGTTCATGGCGTATTTTAATTTGAAACCGACACCCATAAGCGTTTATGAAATTGATTTTTAAAACTACGCTTGTGCGTTGAAAAATATACGCATGTAGAATATAAACGTTAATTTAATTATTATTAGCCTCCGTTGGAGCTCCTTCCTGGAGCAAGTTCCATCGATAAAGTATCGCAGTACGTAACAATAAAAATACCAAGTTTTCAGGGTGTAGATAATGAAATATATTTTACAAGTTTTGCGCGAAAGAAATTCGAGATTTTATCTTTCGCAGAACGACGAACGTTGGAAAAAAAATAATAAAATGAAATAAAAATAGAAAAGAACATAATCGACTTTTTATCTTGTTGCAAAAAAGTACTATACGGCGCGAGTAACAGCGAATGAAAAATATTCTAACACACTAAACACGTGTATTAGTCCCCGAGGAGCAGTAATCAGAAGTTTGAGAAACCCTATACAAAAGTATAAAAAATAAAATATGGCGTTTTGTTAAAAATGGACTTTTTCGACGTGATGCATACTTTTGGTATTATGTCAAAAAAACATCTACGTAACTTAAAAGTATAACTTACTATTTGCTGCTTTTTACAAAAATAAAATTTTTTCGAGTTTCTTTTATCTTGAAATTTTTTTACATTTATTCAGATTTATTAGATTTTTTCCCACAGAAAAATATTATTTTACGCTTCGTATTCCTCTTTTCGTAGGATATCAAATGCATATCCGCTCGATCGGAATGTTAAAGGCAATTTTATGGTTGATTTTTGTTGTATACAGTGAAACGAAGATTTTAAGCGACGGTACCGATTTTTCAGCACCCCCATTTTCCGAGGATCCATCCCCCCATATTTTAAACACGTATACCTTCCCACCTATTGATTTTAGAAAAGAACACCTTTTGTTAAAATTGTTCCCTGATGTTTCCTCTACACTTTTGATTATTACAAAAATTCCGTTTGGAGCAATCCCCTCCCCTCAAATTTGAGAAAACGTTCTTCGAAAAAGGGGAAATCTGATTTTCTCACATTTTTACAAGAAGTATCAAAGATGCACGAAAATCTGTAATCACAAAAGATTTACAATCAATTTTTTTTTCAACCGAACTGAAGCGTTAAAAATTTCCTCGCACTCTCCCCCCATCTATTGCCCCCCCCATATTGCATTTGAAACGTCGTTTATACAAGCAAATTTTTCAAACGAAGTTGTTTCTTACTAATTTTTCTACACTTTTAGTTGTTACAGTATCTCTCCTCAGAGCGTCAAATTTTCAGTAGCTCCTCGGAGGCGATCCTCATTTCCGCTTCGAAATGCTTCATATAGATTTTTTCTAATGTCATTGGTTTTTGCTGGTGGTAAATAATTCGAAAATGATGCTTTAACAAGTTGATGATTTTCTTCCGACATCATCTTGTAGAAAATTTTATGTACTTCAATTTTGAACTAAACTGTTTTTCGCGTATAAGCCGTTTTTCTCGAGATAAATGCAAAAAATCACTGAAAAACGCGTTTTTCGAAGTACCAACCCCCTTCTACGAATTAAGGCCCGGAACTTTTAACACGTTCATCATGACGGTGTTCTTGACCAATTCTATGAAACATTTTTTGGGTTTGAATTTTTTCACAAAATCGGCCCAAAAGTGTCTAGATCAAGAAAATCATATTTCCCTTCTTTCGAAGAACGTTTTCTCAAATTTGAGAGGAGGGGATTGCTCCAAATGGAATTTTTGTAATAACCAAAAGTATAGAGGAAACATCAGAGAACAATTTCAACGAAACGTTTTCTTTTCTAAAATCAATAGGTGGGGCGGTATGCGCGTTTAAAATATTGGGGCGGAGTGGATACTCAGAAAATAGGGGGGCTGAAAAATGGGTACCTTTGCTTAAAATCTTCGTTTTACTGTATAAAACAAGAATGAACCATAAAATTGCTTTTAACAGCTCGATCGAGCGGACCTTTTTTTTGTGCATTGAAGACTCCGCTATTTTTCGTCAGTGTAATCGAAACGAATAACGTGTAATTTTCACGTTACAATAATGAAACGCGTAAAATTTCAAAAGCATGCATAATTACTTTATCGCGAAGCAAATACCAGAGAAAAGTTGAAGAAATAGGTGGAATTTATCGAATAACAACACTTATTATAGTTAATTAAAGCGAAAAACGTTATAACGTGTAAACTGCATCGACATGGCAACTTCGAGGGGCGTGATGCTCGTGTGGAAATTCTAAACCTCGGCGAAGGGAAAATTTTCTAATTTTATCAGCTCTCGAGATGCTTAAAATTTTGCTAGCTTGTCGAAGTACATCAAGTTTTTGTAATATTAGATTTTGATAGATTATCGTATGAAAAAGAAAGAAAAATTTAATACCTCTTTTCTATGTTAGGTGGGTTTTCTCGCTGGGCGTAAAATTAATAACTCGCGAAGGAAATCTTACTTACTTGGGTGTTTTTCTTCGTATACTTACTCCATTTAGCATAGTGTGCAAAATTCGCCCTCTTTTTAAACGTTTTCCACTTCCGCCACCGCTTAGTTCATTCTCACACTTTCATGGGTAAGTTTCGTTGGTTTTCTTCTTTCTCGACTTAGGTTTTCTTTCTCTTATCCGCAACGGAAAATGTCGTCTATTAATCATCGGTATCCATTTATTTCCATTACCCTAAACTTTGTCTACTTTTTTCTCCCACTTTTTCGCCACCATCTTTCCGCCGAGATTAATTTACCTTCTTAAGAGGGAAAAAGCTACGAATTATCAGCAGTTTCTAGCGTCAAAATTACTCACGTGTTAGCTCGGTTGCTTGATTAAGATAAAATTCTACGTACAATAATGCGTCTTAATGAATTTTAACGTCCTGTATCAATCAATTTCAAGTGCGCTTCACGAGTCGGCTTTTAGTTGTGTATATTTTACTCGAATCGAATATCGTATTATAAACGGTGTCGGGCGATGATATCGTGGATATATAAACTTAACGTAATGTTTGTATGAAATATTGGAGTGGATGCAAATTATGTGCTTATTTTGTCTGAATATTCGATACATGCATAGTTATAAGGCTCGCAAGATTTTAAGATGTTCGCTATACTTGTTTCCATACGAATCCCTTTTCAATTCGCTTTAAAGCGAATTATTTCGTTTAAATATGCCGTATTTGCATATCCTATATTGTCGGAACGATGTTAAGTGATTAATTGACGTTATGATTTTCGGCTGGATTGTATTCGTTTTGACGCAATTACATAATGCTTTTGGATGTTTCAACGTTTTGTTCGTTCGATTGGATGCTTTCGCGTCAAAACTTTTAGATATTTCATCTTTCAAATTGAACAGCAGCAAGGAAACGTTGCGTTTATTTCGTACAGATTTGTATCATAATGTTGCGCAGATTTATCGAAGAATGGTTACGTTAATTTTGAATAATCGTACACGATTTATTGATTCTATAAAAATAATCAGAAATACTCATCTTGTTTACAAAATCCCAATAACTCATCCTTTGTAGTTTTTGGGGAAAAATCCTCGAGTATTTTCTTTGATGCGTAAATCAGTCCCTTAATCATTTTGATATGGTCTCTTGGACGTATATTATGGAAAAGTACTGCAGAGTGTGATAATATCTGCGTAAAAGCATCGTTTATATTTGTATTCTCCGTACTTCGGTGGTTGGAAAATAACCTTCGATGTGCTAAAAAAAAATCGAAGTCAAGCTATGAAGCAATAAAGGCGTTTAATTAACTAAGAAAAAGAAAAAATTTTCAAATTTTCATTTTACAATCGTATTTTATCGTTATTAAAACGCTTTTAGGGGTTGTTTTGGCCCTGATAATGTAATGGGGTGTGAAAAAAGGAAGGATTTGTATTTATTGACACTATTGATTTTATTTGAATTTTTTTATTTTTTTATTAATTAAAATCTTACAAGGGAAGCTCTCGAGGTGTCCGGCTCGGATTTGAACGAAAGTTGGATTTTTGAAAAGAACATGTCAAAAAAACCCCAAAACTAAAATTTTAGCTGCCCAAGTCAACTTTTCGATTTTTGGCGAATTTTTGAAATTTGAAAATTACGAAATTTCGATTAAAAATAAAGAATAAAAAAAAAATATAAAAAAACTCGAAAAATAATTTTAAATCACGAAAGAAATGTAAGCCTCTTAATTTGAACACACTGAACCCGAAAATCGCATTGGCGAGCCGTTCTGGAGCCTCCAGTGCGATTTCCATTTTTCTCCAGAAATTTCGAAATGCTCCAGAAGGCGTCCATTTGAGATTGGGCAGCTAACAACTTGGTTTCCTCTTATTCCCAACCTACTGAACCGACTTGACTACATTTCCGGTAAATTCCAGCCGGACACCTCAAGAGCTTTTTTCCAGGACAGGTTTTTTCACAGTAAAGCATTACAAATTGAAAAAAAATCCGTTTTTCGTCCACGCATATCGGAATCGGTTGAAAAATAGTATTTCTCCTAATTCGAACCCGCTGAACCCGAAAATTGCATCGGAGAGCCGTTCTGGAACCTCCAGCGCGATTTCCATTTTTCTCCAGGAACTTCGAAATGCTCCAAAAGGCGTCCATTTGAAATTGGGCAGCTAAAAACCTGGTTCCCTCTTATTCCCAACCTACTGAACCGACTTGACTACATTTCCGGGAAATTCCAGCCGGACACCTCGAGAGCTTTTTTCCAGGACAGGTTTTTTCATAGTAAAGCATTACAGCTAAAAACCTATCCTAGAAAAACCTACTCGAGATGTCTGGCTAGAATTTCCCGGAAATGTAGTCAAGTCGGTTCAATAGGTTGGGAATAAGAGGGAACCAAGTTTTTAGCTGCCCAATCTCAAATGGACGCCTTCTGGAGCATTTCCAAGTTCCTGGAGAAAAACGGAAATCGCGCTGGAGGCTCCAGAACGGCTCGCCGATGCGATTTTCGGGTTCAGTGGGTTCAAATTAAGAGGCTAACATTTCTTTCGTGATTTAAAATTATTTTTCGAGTTTTTTTATATATTTTTTTTATTCTTTATTTTTAATCGAAATTTCGTAATTTTCAAATTTCAAAAATTCGCCAAAAATCGAAAAGTCAACTTGGGCAGCTAAAATTTTGGTTTTGGTTTTTTTTTGACATGCTCTTTTCAAAAATCCAACTCCCGTTCAAATCCGAGCCGGACACCTCAAGAGCTTCCCTTGTTAGTAATATATAAGTTAGCATAATTAATTTCCAACTCAAAAGATTATTTAAGATATTAATTTATTTAATATAAAAAATTAAATTTAAATTAAATTAAATTTGAAGAAAAGTGTGTGAAAAATGAAGAGGAGAACGAGAGAATAGGATCAAGTGGGTATAAGTCAAGAAGGGAATAAGAGATACGATCAAGGATAACTCAGCAATATTAAAAAAAAAGGAAAAGGATACACCACACATTTTGCAAAAACGGTAGGATACCGCGCCGTCCAAATTTCTGTATTCTCAAAAAATTTACGGCCAAAAATCTGAATTTTGAATTTAAGTTTAAAATCAATTACACAAAAACAAAATAGAAAAATAATGAAATAAAAAATAAAAAAAAAGTATAAAGATCGGAAAAATTTCGAAATAGGGAAAACAATTAGAAAATTTTTTAAATTTTGAACAAAACCAAAATGAACGAATTTTTAAAAATCGAAAAAGCGATTGTATCGGATTTTTAATTAATTTTTTTTAATTTTTTAATTTTGAAACCGATAAAAAGGCTATTACGAATTCACACAGCACGGAACCTCTAAAAAGGCCATTACGAATTACGATTACAACATAAAATAAATAAATACATAAATAAAACTTGAATTATGTGTATACATTTTTAAGGGAAGGGAATTACATATTGGAGATGCTGACCTCCACCACTCACCTCACTTTACAGCGTTAATCCATTTCTTATTCAAACTCACGCAGCAAAATAAAACGACTCATCTTATGCTCAAGATACATTATTTTGATAAAAAAAAATTCATGACTTTTTTCTACAAAAACTAAATAATAACGTTATGAAGTAGACTCTGGTAGGGATGTCTGCGGCACAGAATACGAATTACTAGACTGGCCTAGCCATCCATATCTATACCATAGATAAGTTATTTTTGACACCTACAGTATATGATTTTTTGTAAAATTTTCTTACAATATTGAAAAGAGACCCTTGAAATAAAGAGACAGAATGACATCAAGTTTAGAGGCAAACAGGGATCATCCTGGTATCATGCTATCACGCCTTAGTGATGGAAAAATCAACTCATCGATTTGCATAAATTAAAATCGTGTAATTGGAGCACTAAAAACGAATAAATTTGGAATAATTTTTAATTAAGAGAATATAAAATGAAATTAACGATCGAGTGGTTATTTCATGGTTCATAACATTTGTTCTCATTGAAAATTGTACTGATTGCTTCGATGAGTTTTGATTTTAATTCTTCTGCTCGAAATAAGTGACCGAATTAATTTAAAAAAATTCCATATAACGAAGTACCTTTTTCGAGCTATCAAAACTACCCATTTTAATTACTTAGCTACATTGTCACGTGACAAAATTACACTCGTCGACCAACACATTGAATTTCTTCGGTATACATTCGTACCACTATCGATTTTTTTCGGTATTATTTTAAAAGAAAAAAGGAAAAAACAAATAAATTGCGAATACTGCGGACGAATTTGTAACAGCTGACGTTCAATCTTAAAAACCATCTTATATCGACCTTCGAAGAAAATTCACCCGCGTACTTTTTTCTTTCCAAGCCTTAAAAACATACGCATCGAAGCGCCACATCGCGTTGACAATTTACGCAAATGGTAGAAACTTTTTAACGTTTTCTAAATCCGTGTAAAAGTCGGCCGCGTTCAAACTTAATTATAAAATGATCGAGAAAACGACGAGATTTTGTATTTTAATTAAATGGAATTTGGTTTCGGTTGTTTCGTGATCAGAATGTTTGCAGTTGTTACCAATGAGATATTTTAATTTCAAAAAGGATCTCGGGAACAAGTGCAAAGCGCAAGGAGATCCAAGCGATTGGGTCAGTTTCTCAGTTTTGTATTTGAACCTTTACAAATGGTCATTTGTGTTTATTTGTTTTCTCGAATACGACCTTTTCGCTGAATTGTGAAAGTTCACCGTATTGTGACGTTACTAATGAGAATATCTGATAAATTCGATCCTTGCGATGTACTGTAAGTTTACATGAACGTTTTAACGAATTTGCATTTTTTTCCGCCGAGATCCTTCATCAGTAGACGAATTACTTCGAATGAACGCTACGAAACGAGTTATAAACAAAAGAAATGAGAGAAGAAAAAATTGCCTTTGTTACCGTTTGTTGATATAGTTGACTAAAAACCTTGATTCGTTAGAGTAGCTAACAAAATCCCAATTACTTATTTATTTCATGGAAGAAAATCGTGACTTTTGAGCTTTATCCGAGTGGGCGTCGAAAATGAAAACTCGAGTGTTAAATGTATCTTTTACATTTGACCGTTTTTTTTTTGAAGTTACGTTCATTCAACTCGGTTTGATTTGTAGTTCTGAGAAATATCTAAAAGGCAGGAATAATTTTTCATTAAATTTTCGGTATTCTTAAATTATTTAACTTCACACGAAAGGTCGTTTTATTTTCAATTTTTTCCATTTTAAGTCTCAAATTACACCTGATCTTTTACCGTTTAAACGCACAAATCGTTCAACTTTTTCAAAGGTCGTCCAAGCGAAATAACCGAAAACACCTACTTTTCTTGCCAAATACCTAACAAGCAGTTTTTCATCATTTCGAATAGGGAAAAAAATGTCAAAAAGTTTTAATCTTAGGTAGTGATTTCCACATCCCTTCACACTTTCTTTAATCTACTTTAAGCATATGCCCACAACTAGTTCCACAGCTAAAACTGGCGAACTAAAATTAGTATTTATAAGCTTTGCTTCGAGCTAACTAAAATTATTGTCACGCTTCGGTTGCTTCCACAATCATTCTTTCCAGTCATCACGCACGTCAAAATGCTCGCAACTTTCATAGTTCTCCGTTGCTTTATGACATCAAGGTAACTGTCATTTTTCCTACTCGAGTCCGAGGTCGTTTCAGTAAACCTATAAAACTCTTCGTGTGTAAGGACCCATAAATTTATAATTTTTCAACATTTGCTCCCCGATTGTTACCCGAATTAATTCATGATATTGTGGAAACACCAAAAATCTTGGCAATTTCGATAAAAATATCTTCGTAGAGTCGCACGACAATAGGAAAATCACCATCAAAAATGCCAGAGGTTGTAGAAACGCGACGAGTGTTACATTTCGGATACAGTCCGTTGTGGTAAAGTTTTCCAACTT
This sequence comes from Maconellicoccus hirsutus, assembly GCA_003261595.1. Lineage (NCBI taxonomy): Eukaryota > Metazoa > Arthropoda > Insecta > Hemiptera > Pseudococcidae > Maconellicoccus > Maconellicoccus hirsutus. Next base: position 21,277 of record QBDW01000132.1, on the reverse strand, counting down.
TGGAAATTTTCATTTTTCAAGTTGGCTAGAAAAGAAAAAAACAAACATCGTTAACTCATTAGCGCTTTAGTTTCCGTTAAATAAATGCGCTTCTTTCGTACAACCAAAAACTTTGAAACCATCAACTGAATAAAATTAAAACGAAAAGTGGATAAGCAGCTGTTAAAGTTCTCTAACATACAAGATGAAATTGTTTCTCGGTTTCATGCATTCACATAGTTGCTCAAAAGATTTATGGTTATATTACCCTTGCATAGTTCTTTCTTATGTAATTTTATTTCTTTTAGCTTTACAGCCAGCTAAAATATTCACTTGGTTGTAAGATGAAATGGTGTTAAGCGTTGACACAATCAACTCGAATTTAACAAGCCTATTTCAAAGCTAATATATGACATGTTGTTACATACAAACTTTCCGTTGAATATTACGGCAAAATTTAATTTCATAGTTGAATAAGTAAAACGGTGTAGACAAGCGAGTAGCTCAGTTTTGTTATTTTTCAAAACTAAACGATATTTTTTACGATTTTTTCATTTTAAGGAAGTTTGTCTTGATTTTATTCTAAAAAAATCTATTGTACGTTCAAAAACGTTCTTATGTGAAGCGTAGCTCCGCCCACTTCTTGAAGTTATGTGACTTCGGAGGAGGGTCCACTGCATCGACAGTACTTCTGATTGGATAATTTTCACGCGAACGCGTTACAACGTTCTATTGAATTTTAAATATCTCGTGTGTTCGTATTGTTTATTATTAAAATTGAGATATTTTTGTTTCAAAGATTAACGTAACTTTTCTGCATATCGTACACTTCTGTTATACTCCCGAGAATCTCTGTAAATATAATACTCCTGTTTGTTAATTCCACATCAAAATGAGATTACAATAACTTGAAAAGTAAATTTATATCGCTTATTTTTGGTTGTAAACACGATTCTCTCATCATTCGCGTTGTATTTTGGTTAATTGCTGAAGGAAATATCACTAGATGAGTTCTGTGAATGATATGAAATGCAAAAAGACGAATTTACGTTCTGTTTCACTCACAAGAAACATACGAAACTTCATTAGCAGATAATCTACAGCTAAATGATGAAAACTTGGTGGTGTTTCGAAAACCATGACTAAAATGACTCTTTACTCGGCCATATTTCGAGCTCAATTAGATCGCGTAGTTGGAACAAACGATGATAAGTTTAACGAATTGTTTTTTTCTGCGGTTACATTGAAAGTAACGACGATTTCTTTTTTGAAAAATATATACAAGAGGATATATCGAGCCTTTATCATTAAAAAGTCGATTATATATACCATCGGCATGGTTGTTCAAGACAGCGACAGATTGACTTATCATTTAAACGGAAACTGCGTTAATTACATTTTAAAAGGCTTCTTAATAACGGGAAATTTAACCCCTAAAGAGTCTGACGATAAATTTCCGCTGCTGTTGATCGGGTACTTATTATCAAGCCGTTAAATTGTTAATATCAAACGTTTAGTTACAGATTATACATTCTATAATGGAATTTGATATGCTCTAGATGAAAGTCCGTCGCGTCGTTTGCATCTCTCGTGAAAGCGTTTTTTCCATCGACACTCGAGACGTTGTTTTTCACAGCAGAATCTTTTGTTCGGTATTTAACGATCGTTTCGACGTTGTATGTAAGGAATATCGATGTTTGCATCTTGAAACAGGATCGTGTGACACGCGAAATTTTGATTTATCAGAGGTACTTGTGTTTGTTGAGCGTATTTCCTGTATGAGGGATATTTTCGAGGGGATGATTTTAAACGATGCGTAGACATGGTGTATTTTTTATTTCCGTATTAATGGTTTCTCCGAGGGTGGTACCATAAAACGATTATTTTTTTGGCATGTACGTTGAATCGCTGATGTGAAATGATCGCTGTATAGAAAGGTTGTTTTGCGCGTATTGTTGAAGTGTTTGTGTTAAAATAATACTTTCGATGGGTTTCAAGTATTTCAACATGTGTGGAAAAAAATATCTCGAAATTTTGATGCTTTTATTTGAGAACTATATTTTATCAACGCTGTCATCGTAGAAAAAAATATTCCCGATGGTGAAAAAGTTGCATTAATGGTGAAAATTTCATCGTTAAAATACACAAACAAGCGTTAACTTTTTATTCTGTAACAATAATCAACAATAAACCGAATTTTTGTATTGTTGAATTACATCCTTTTAAATACACTAAGATCGAGTAATTTGATTATCGCAACGTTGAAGTTTTTTTACAAAAAAAAAAAAACAAAAAAAAGCTAGATTTTTGTGAAAAACCTGTCTAAAGAATTTGTGCGACGAAATGGCGGTAATTACGTGAATAACATCGTTATTCAGAAACTCACGTGAAAAGAACATCATTCACTAACGATAATCCAATTAATTTACGGATCCGCGTCGATAAATTGTTTTAGGTGTTTTTTTCGGCTTCAATTTCGGACTCACGTCGATAAACACGGAAACGTTTAATTTATCGTAGAAAAAGAAAATTTTCAAACTCCATTAAAAATAGATTTTCGTTGATCACAAAAACAATGGCACGTGGTAGTGCGAAAATAAAACCAACTTTGAAATTACTAATTCGAAAAGAATGCCGTAAATTGAAATACGGAAATTACCAAGAAAATCTTAACGTTAAAACAATTTCGGAGTCGTATATTCCAAGAAGTAATTACTAGTCTCTAACTTTTTTCTGCCCAAGATTTGCACTCTCGAAGAAGAAGAAATGAAAAAAAAGGACTTAGTCCGACGTGAAAGTTATGTAATAGTTTTAATTTATGTAGTGTTTTCTTTAGTCGGTTTCCGTATTGTATAAAATTTTCTCAATGAGTACAAATTTCCTAGTCGCATATTTCAACAAAAAAGTATTTTTTTTTCTGGTTACGAAATATATTCAAGACCATGATGGAAACTTCTCGCCGTCGTTTAAACTTAAAATAGCCATCGAATTCATTATCGCTTTAATTGGTTTATTGATTTTTAAAACGTTGAAATAGGTCAGAACGAGATATAAAGGAATATTTTTAGAATAACGTTATGCAAGCGTTTCTGAATAGGCGCCTGTGAAAACCCTTCACGAGTACCACCAACGCCAGCGTGGAAAGTTTTAATTATCCATGGCCGTGAAGTCGATGACATGATTTTGGCGAGCGAGCGTAGGTGAATTAGAACCATTTCGCGTTGGTTATATTGAAGAAATTATTTTCTGGCGTCGATATTTCCGTTATCTTGTTTATTTGCGTATGTAATTGTGATTTGACATTGTTCTTTGTTAGCTAATTGATAAACATGAAATGCAAAATCAATTTTATGAATTATTTACACGATATACAAGTTGAATTGTAACGTCGGATATGGTAAAATTATTTACTCTTGTAAAAATCCAGTAACAGCAAATATCTCTATTTTATATCTGCGGTTTGAAATTCCAAGTCTTGTTATTTTTTATACGCACTAAAACACGATGCATTAATATATCTGCTGAAATTGAATGATGTTTATTTCCAAATTGAAGTTACCCGACACATTTTTCGTATCAACTAACGCGTACCTTAGATAACATTTATTTTTAAAGAAATGCCGCCTCGTTTTTGTATTATACGTATAGTGATTTATGGCAAATTTGTATGGCCCGGTATTCACCTACGACATTGAAATGTACTTTGAAAAATGAGTACATTAATTTACACTTTGCTTCGAATCCGACCCAGATGATAAGATTTGAATTTTTAGACTTTCCACTCAATCTTAAATAATACCAATTCGTCGGATCGAATTTCACTGAGAACAATTTCTCTCGCGAAGTATCAATGTTTTTTTTCCCTCTTCATATTTTCAAGTTTTCCTGAATGGGAATTTCGTCTGGTGATGAGGTAAGCCTGATGGCCTTACGATAGGATAAAAAGAAATCCCATGATAAGCTAAAATGGTACATTTTGTAATGAACGCGTCAACTGAGACAGATATCTTGAAGTGTTATTTATTCATTCAAATGTTTATTTATTCCAATTGGAAAGCTGCTGATGAAATTAAAGATAGCAAAACATTTCGTAAATTTATTCCAACGATGGCTTGTTTTTGGTGATAATGATGGCGCGTTGAATAAATTTTTTTGGGAATAATCAACGAACGAAATGTTTTTAATTTGTGATAATCTCGGCATAAAGGTTTTCGCGCTTTGATTGAAATTATTCCCGTTGTGTTCGTTTGCATTTCAATTTCAAAGTGTGAATTTCCTTTTTTCGCGCTGAGATTTCGAATTAATGTTTTTTCAACGTTTTCATCGCGCTAATATTAATTTTACAGGCTTGCCCCCCGGGGTCCAGATTTTGATGATATTTGGGTGGAAGGTGGGTACCATCGAGAAACGTTCATGACCAAAATTTCAGCTCCCTCGCCGTTTTCGAGAAATTTTTTTTTTTTCGAAAATCAGATACGAATTTTTTCTTTAAATTGCAGTTAACGGATTTAATTGAAATTTTGGTACATAATAGACTCTTATAAAAGCCTTTGATGAAAAAATCAACAACGCCCCACTCTAATTTTTTCCCCTCCAAACGGGCATTTTCAACTTTATTTATTTTTTTTAGATATCTATCTCATTCTGCAAAATTTTCAAACGTCATTTTTTAGATGTATTTTCGACCTTTAGATATCATATATTTTTTTCAAAATTTTGCCTCCACGGGGTCGTGGTGAAAAATCGTATAAACCGCGCGCGCGCGTTAGCCGATACTTCCCACTATGCGGTAGCGCCTCGTTTACAGTCACGCGCGACGTTGCGTTAGGCATGTTACTACTGGCCCAACGCGACGTCGCGCGTAAGTGTAAACGAGGCGCTGCTGCGTAGTGGGAAGTACCGATTACCGCGCGCTTAAGCTCGTTACTTGAATAATTTTTTTCTCAAAATCTACCGATTTTTGGTTTATGAATCGTATAACGTTTTTTGTTTGAAATAATTTTAATATTATTTTGCGATTTTTTTGGAGTCGAAAAAGACGATTTTAGGGTATTTGCTCATGCTCACCTGCCTATAGCCTTTGAAAAAAGTTGATCAGATTCACGCTAGGCGTCTTCTATTTCTTTCACAGAGGGTGTAGTCGTTTGTTTCGACTGCAAAAATCGATATTTTAGCGAATTTTCAACAGAGTGGCTTGAAATTTTGATCATAGGCGGAGGTTGTCTATCTGAATAACATATATTTTTTTTATTTTTTCAGTCGCTTTAACCCCTTCAAAACACGTTTTAAAATTTTCACCTGAGGCCTCATCTTCTTAGAAAAGAGTTGACCTATCGACTAAAAAATGGTTTTCCTCCTGATTCGAACCTGCCAAATCCGAATATCGTATTGTCAGGCTGTTCTGAAGCCTCCTGAACGATTTTCATTTTCTCCAGAAATTTCAAAACACGCTCTAGAGGACGTTCATATGAGATTGAACTGGTAAAAATTTAGTTTCATCTTATTCTCGCTCTATCCAGCCCACTTGACTATGTTTCCCGAAAATTCCAGTCGCCCATCTCGAAAAGTGAAGAGCATTTTTCTTGATTAGCTTTTTTACCCGTGTAATTATTCAAAGCACATGAAAAAAAGTCTCCACTTAGCTTCGACGAGCTTTCGTGTTGGTGAAAAGATTGATTCGAATTTCGTGTTTCCAAGACGTTCTGAAGTCTTTTGCGTGATTTCCACTTTTTCCACGATTCTCATTCCAATAGTGCTTGGAAATATTGGTTGATGAAGTAATTTTTAACCTTATGGTACATATTGTTTTGTATAAGTCAATTTTATCGAACGTCGAAAAAATATATTACAAAAAAACAAAAATTTTTTACATAAAAATCACAAATTCACTACAAAATTACAAAAAAATCACCAGGAATAAAAGTAAACAATTTTGTAAACCAACATATATTTTGCCCTGTTAAGGCGTCTTCAGAGTAATAATTCAGAATGCTATTTCCCAATGAATTCCTCCCCCCTCCCCCCCTGCTTAATGATTTCCCACTTCTCCAAAACATCCAACCTTCTCCCTTTTTTATTGAGATGTAAAACTTTAACCCCTTTGTCTTCGGAAAATACTTGACCAGTGAAAAGGAGGTGGTTGGAAAACGCGGAAAGACCCCTTCTACCGTTCTCCCACGCGACCACGTGTCCCCTCACTCTCATTTTTATCGAACTTCCCGTTTGACCAACGTGTGCCGCTTGGAAAAAAAGTTTATTTTTATAAATCACATTTTTAACAAATAATTATCGATTATTAACTGTTTCTAGTACTTTCTTCGATCGAAGTTGCAAATTTTTTTGAAAAATAGTCTGATTCCATTATTCTTCCGTTTTCTCCTGAACAATATGCTTTAATAATATTGAATGATTTTTCATTTTTTCTATCAAAAAACCTAAAACTGACCCCAATAATCTTATTTTATGTAAATTCTTCGCATAATTTTTGTTGTTTTCAATTGCTACTATACCTACTTATACGAAAAGATCCTCGAAAACTACGCTCTCGTAGCATTTCAATTAATTAGTAATTAAAACGAACGGCGAAACTGAGCGAAAACGTTCAAGTTCTTGAACCCTTTTAGATAACGCTTTTCACTCAATGACCTCGAAAAGGTTGACTGATTAAGGAAACAACATATGCGAAATGATTCAAGCAACTTATTCCGCGAGATAAACAAGCTACTTTGGTGGAAACGCACTCGAGCGACCTCTTTTCCGCGGCGTAACAATCTTTAAATTTTTCATCCGAAGAGATATTATGATATTTTTCGTTTGCGTAAAAACATAATAACGTTATGTCTTGGGAATGCAATACAATATTTTACCTTCTCATAAAACATGAAGTTGTTTAGTATGAGTTCTTCGACTTAATATTAATGGTGGTGTGTTTTTGCAAGTTTTTATATATACTTCGCTTGTTGAACTGGCGAAATTTTCTTGTCGAGGATTGCGATACGTTCAATACTCTAAGTTTTGGCTTTTAGTCTTCAAGATTCATATTATCGAAGCCTATAGCTGAGCCAAGCTTTCATATCAAATTGGATAAAATATTGTTTATATTTTGGCATTTCACGCGCTTATAGTCAATTTTTCTACGTCGCGTTGTCCGCCTTCGCGTGTTAAAAGCGTCGTGCGATTAGTTTAGTTTGATCGAATTTCAAAGGATGTGTTTAGCCAAGTGTAAATGATTATGTAACCTCGAAACTTGACTTGCAATAGCGAGTTGAATAGTTATTGTATAATTAATCGTTGTTAGCCTAACAAAAGATATGTAGGTTGTCTTGCATATTGTATCAGATTGCTCAGTTAGACATACGTAAGGTTTATCCGGCGTTGATGCTATCAAGTAATGCCATATTACTCGGCTTCATTAGCATACCTGTGTCATCCTATATTCATTAGGTGACATTTCAACGGTAATTGTTTATTGTTCGAGCTCAAAGAGTTAAAACACTGGTATAAATCTGTTTTTGGATTCGATGAAAGGCAAGATTTGTTTATAGGTGTGTTGGTCAATTGATTCTAATTGGGTAGTTCTTTAGATGAATTTTTACATAAATTGAAAAAAAACCGTATACTTTGGTGCTATTAATTTTCACAAATATAAGACTGTTCGTTTTATTCCTCGAAGAAATCTCATTCAAAGTGTTTTAAAAATCAGAAAAAAGTAAATATTTATTCGGTAAAAAAATTGAAAATTATCATTTATTTGCCTTATATCCCAACGACCGCTACTTCATGAGCAACAAACATTAAAAATATTTCATCGGATTTCCTCGCGTAATAAATTCATTTCCTTAAAAAAAGACGCGAAACAGCGAAGCAAAAAACCAACGACATAATCAGTCATTCGTTTAGTGGCTTCGGCTTGATTGTGGTTGCTAAGCCGAAGCCGTGTCGAGTTTTTAAGGCCGCGGTAAAGGGTTTTAATGTGCTGTATGTGCGTTTTCAAGCAAATTTTATAGAGGTACTCGAGGTTGTTACGTGAAAACGATTGATGACTGTTTTATTTTTTTCCTCGTGTATATTTTACATGAAACAGGCACCTGTAACGTGCATTGTAATTTATCGCCGAGCCTTACCAAATTCTAATTTAGTCCTTTTTTCTGTTGCAGGTGAGTGGAATATTTTTTTGCTATATTTTTGCGTCGAGCATTGTTCGCTTGACGGGAAAATAGAGTACTCTTGTTTACGATTTTCATCGAAATATAACCAAAGGCGATGTAACGTGGAATTTACGGTGAATATTTCAATATTCTTCTGTCACGCTTTGATATTTTAATTAATTTACTTAATAGTAAATTGTTTCGAAGGAAAAATCACGTTCTAAAACAATGCTGTCAAATGCAATTCGTATATACGCCCAAGATAAACCAACTTTTAGCACGTTATCTTAACTAATAAACAGAAGGGCCCATGTATAACTTCATGACACCCGAGAATTAAACTTGTTTGTATAACTTGTTGATTGTAAAATGGGCATTCCAACAACTTGCGAAAGTATCGTTTATCATGTTTCTCTGATATAGGTACATAATAAAATTACATTTTCGCCATATCCTCAATTCTTGTCTCGATACCGTACCAATTGAATCTTCTAATGAAAAATTCATCCTCGAAACGTGTAATAATTTTATCGGCCGTAGTTTCCGTCTCGTGGCGTGTGTGCGGTGTAGACTTATCGAAAGTATTATCGTGTATCGAAATAAGTCATCTTCGCCGAACACCAGAACAGCCTATAGTAAAGACTTTTCACTTACATGTGCCTTTCACCCGTAGCATTTCTTTTTTAATCCTCTTCCAATAGAGTGCACTACTATCGAGTGTTTGAAAAGTTTCGAGTTTCAACATGCCCAAGTTTTCCGCCATCAGTGAAACTTAATGAAAATTCTTCGAGCTTTTAGTAAAACTGCTAATGTTCTTAATTTCTAAAAATTTATAATACATTGCCTCGTAAAAAAATTATGAGATTGAAAACTAAAAAGTAATCATAGATTTTGCGTGAAAAATACTTGAAATTTAACACCAGTTTGAGAAATGAATAAGATGGTCTTTATCCAATAATAAATTTCTCTCCGCAAAAAGGTCAAATAGGTGACAAGTGTATGAAATTTTTTGGCAAGAAATCAACTTAGCGTATATAACAATAAAAAGGGAAGCAACAATTACCAAAAATAAAAGCTCAGTTGTTCTTTTTCCAAATTAATTTCACATTAAGTTGTTATTTAAATTATGCAAAAAAATTACACTTTTGTTTCAATTTCTTAATTTAGTGTACCTAAACGTGCCCTATGAATTATACGAGTATTATAATGAACCAAATTAATTTTTCACGTTATAAGTTAATACTATGAAAATTTTAAATATCTTGGGGATTTTTTCTCCTAATAAAATTATAATTGGTCATCCCCTATTCTGGCCTTTTCCATTACCGTTAGCTAAAATAATACGGATACAGGTTATAATATGAAAAATAAACAGAGAAACGGAAAATTAATATTATGCCAACTTCGAATATTAATTTTACAGCGCGCAAAGCGAAGAAGGAAATACAATACAAGCGTGTTTATTAAATAACTACCGCTTGTTTCATGTTCCCACTTGTGGGACTGGGAGAAACAGCATATTAAAAATATAACAAAAATATTACTAATGCAAGGAAAAACTTCAATGTAAATAGTATTACTTGTTTGTTGGCGAGTAAAGCTCATTTATGAAATGAATTTTCACAGAATTTCAGCATGTTTGAAATTCTTTGAATTTATTAGTTGAGAACTTGTGCAATTTGATAATAATTAATATCCTATTATCAAAATTCTCATAATGAGTATAATTTTTTAATTTTTACTTTTATGATTTTTAAATTTTTAAAGCTAAGAAAAGTGCCTTGAAAATACCGTGAATATGAATTTGTTTTGAATTTTTACGATAAATGTGCTTGTGATCAGCTAGTTCGCGTTTATGTGAACGATGGTGAAAAGTAGTTAAAATTTTAACTTATTTCAGGAAATACTGAAAAATGCAATAGACTAAAAATACATTTCAGGGGCTCTAAATTTCAGCCTTACTTCCCTCTGATACGTCTAATCAACAGAGATCTTTATATTATTTGAAGATTATCTTACAAGGATGAAGAAATATGCATCGAAAAAAGATTTTACTCATAAAGCTAGAAAAGGAGGAGTTATGCACCAACGAAAATTAATTTTCTCGTCAGACTGATCCTGTGAAATAACAAAAAAAGAACTCATTCGGAAATCAGATAATATAAATCTAGACGTATAGGAAAATCCTACGAATTAACGTTGAATTCTCTACGTCACTGCAGGAAACGTCAAGTAATCCTTGCGGACTAGGAGATTAGTGTAAAATTGAACGTCTCGTAATAATCTGATTTTTGGCGTTCGATGTTGAAATGATGAACAGAGCCGTGTAACATTTTACGCTTGTAATATTAAGCCGTCGCGAATCCTTTTTCGAATGTCTTTGCGAACGTGATTTTCCTTGTATAACGCGACCTCGTAATAGTTTAAATTTCGCCATAAAAATTCTTCACTCGATAAATATTATTTATTGTTGCGATTTTCAAATACCAAACGGCCTACGTGAATGGTGAAAGTAATTTTGAAATTTCATAGTTTATAGTTATTGCGAAATTTTGAGAAAAAAAAATTTCACTCGGAGAAATTTTTCATATGGTTTTCGTAGGCGTAAGTTTCGTTTGTGTTTCTTGTCTGGTAAATCCACCAAACTAAGATGGGATTAGTCTGATTTATAATTCTGTTTGAATCTTGTTGTATTCATAATTAGACATTGTTTATATATATCGTTATTCTCACCTTTTTGTATCCTTGAGGTCCGAGGAACATTTATTATTGAACATCCGGCCAAAAAAAAAATTACCAACGTGTCATCCTTTGGTTAAAAGTAACGAAGGTAAAATGCTTTGAGTCGAGATTTACGTTTATTTCTTGCTCCCAAATATGGCATGACTGTTTTCCGTCCTTGTTACTATCTTGAAAATACTAATGTAAACCAAAATTTTTATTCTTCATTTAATTACAACTGATGGCAACGGTGTATTTATTAAAAGATAGAAAATGTTTTTTTCCAAGATTAATGGTCTATGGCTCTTTGTCGAACAAATTATTGTGAAAAATATTTGAAATATTTTCAAGATGCTTTTCTTGACAAATTCGTAGTTGTCGTTTTCTTCAGTTTGTACTTCTAATTCGCTAGAATTTGCCAACGAAAATATCAAGTTTCCTGTGCATTTTTTGTATGCTAGTGATTCCTCTATGTATTATTCCAATATGGTGTCACTTCTCCACCCACTGTACGAACTACCAAAAAATAGAAGAAATAGATAATTACAGGTAATTCACTGGTAATTACAGGAGATTGACTGGTAATTACAGGCAATTTATTGGTAATTACAAGAAATTTACTAGTAATTACAGGTAATTTACTGGTAATTACGGGAGATTTACGGGTAATTACAGAATTTACTAGTAATTACAGGTAATTTACTGGTAATTACAGGTGATTTACGGATAATATACCAGTAATTTACAGATAATTTACCGGTAATTACAGGTGATTTACTAATAATTGTAGGTAATTTACTGGTAATTACGGGTAATTTACAGATAATTTACCGGAAATTACTGGTAATGTGTAGTGATTACAGGTATTTAGTGGTAATTTACCACGAATACCATGTGTAATGATGTAGTGAGGTTTTTGTGCTCAAATCACGTTGAAATAAACTGGTTTTTGATACAAGTTAGAGAAAGTGTGACGCAAAAATGACGCGAATGTGCACTTTTTCGTTATCATAATGATATTTTGAAGGAATTTATGATACGTGAAGAGAATGTTTGAACATTTCATCCTAAATTAACGCAATTATTAAAGAATCAACCATTCATTTTCAAATGCGTTACTTCCAAGTTGAACGTTATGTTATTTCTTTCCATCAACCTATGAAATACCTCAACTTCGTTGAATAGAATCATTTTAGCGTTTGTATTTGAAAAGCTAGAGCTTTTGATAGAAATGTTGTATGAGTTTTATGCAATATGATTTGTGTTTTTTTTTTCAACTATGAAAAAGAATACTCGCGCCGAGGTAAAATTATTTGGTAAAAATTTTAAATGAGGTATATTCACGAGATGGCTTTATTTATATGTGTTTTACATACATTCGAATATGCACTTATGATTAAAAGCTTTTCAAAGTGAAATTTTATAGGGTAATACTTTACCCTTTCGACCTTGCGGAGCGATACTAATTGAAGGACAACTCTTTACTAGTTTTCTCAATCATTTATCAAATTTCAATTAAAATTTCCATAATTAAAACGTATCCTCAAAGAGAAAGTAATTTTACGAAAAGTGCATTTGTATTTGTTAATTTTGAAGATAGAAAAAAGGCTGTGGTCTTGAAGCGTTGAAAATATTAAGAAGAGAAGGCCAATTCCAAATCATCTATTCATTGCAGTATAATAAAAGCATTACATTTTGAAAGGTGTGTCGGCGGAGAAACGTCTCCGTAATGAAATTTTCCAACTAGCCATAACCGAGTTGGGCGAACAATAACGAGTAAATTAGTTGGAGTTATCGATTAAACTTCAAAGTTGTAAAATTTTGAAACTTAGATGGTATATACGGTTTGACTCCGGCGTAACTTCATTTCTGTGTATTCGATCAATTTTCTGATAAATTATATCACTCCCTTGTGCCTTTTAAGTTATCCAGAATCACATCAACTTTCACCTCATCAAATCTCCAACACTTAAAGTGTTACTTCGACAAGGAAATTCTCTATTAAATCGATGTTTCGGTGGAACTTCGCAAACTTGACAACTTTCACAGCTCGCCAGGTCGAGTATCATAGCGATTAATCGTTATTTAATTTATTCGTTAATTGAGCAAAGGCCAGTATTTTATGTGTGTTTGTGTACTTGGTGTGTTTCAATGTTGTAAGATATGTTATGCTTTTGGGGCATTTTGCTGTTTATTCTTTGATCAGTTATGAGGTATTGTTTTATACTTTGAGACTTTGAGTTGATGGATGTTCGGAAATTTTCATAGCTTCTGGAGATTTTCATTGAAACAGAGGCTTAGTTATGTTTTTGACATAAAAAGCAGTGTTTACTTGGCCCGATGAAACGAAAAATGTCCTGTAGCTAGTTTTTTGCATTTTCTAAATAATTATTCGTCGAAAATACCTTATGTACGTGAAATTCGTTGTCGAGATTATCGTGAAATTTAATTTAAAATTCATGTTTAGTCGTAATAGGGTAATTTTGTAATCATTGTGTATTCAAATTCGCAAATAATGCAAAAAAAACGCAGGGTCATGGTTAATGTATCAAAAAATACAATAGGTCAAAAAATGCTTTTTATTTTCATTTTTCTTTCTTTATCTAAATCTTCAATTTGATAATGATTTTTTTCAAATCGATTTTCCACATTGTTTGATTACATTATTAGGAGATTCTTTGTTGGGCAAATTCTCAGTGCATTTCATTCAATAGAACACATAATATTATTCAAAATTGAAACTATCTATCAAACATGTCTAATTATTTTTCAGACCATCAACAAAATATCCTCCGATTAGGTTGAAATATGAACGCAAGCAAAGGGAAAATTTAATATTCGACGAATCGAGTTACATATTGATGATAACGCGTCATCTATTTAGTACGAAAGTGTCGAATCACGTCGCCTTAATTCTAAACGATAACTGAAAATTGTATTCATTAAATTCATGGTTCGCTTTTCGGACTACGCGAATGCGCTCATCACGCTCGCAGGCTTATTTTCATGTTGGCTTTTTTCAACACATAGTTTCCAATCTGTTCGAGGGTTTAATTTTTATCAACGTTAAAGGCTACGAGTAGCTGTCGAAAATGAATTTAACGAACACGCAAAACTAAAGTTTACAAACTCACGCGGTTGTTCTCTCTTTAATTAAATCTATCGTATTAAAAAGTTCGCACCTTTTTGTTGTTTTTTTTCCAATATCACAAATCCGTCTACGATTTCATTAAATGTTCACTTTTTGATAGATGGCTAGCTTTGTTTTCACTCGTGGCTGTCAAACAGTATCGTACGTTTTCAATAATTATGTACAAACTAGCTCTATGCTGCGAATTTTCACGCGGTTTCGGTGAAAAACTTTGTAATCGAGTGATGTACGTTGATGGTTGTTATTAGGACGAACATCGCGAATATCAGTTTATACCTTTTAGTGTTCGGTAATGTTTTCATTTCTATTATTTCTGCTTGATTTCCAACTCGATGTATGTTTCATTATGAATTTCTGATTGACGTTGAAGCACCGGAAATTTTTATTTCGAAAATCACGCTGTTTCATTATAAGGGGAAATTTTATGATGTGATTTTAAGATATCAACGTGCCAAACAACGGCGTGATGAGGCCAATATTATGCATATGACAATGGATGATAGCTCGGTATAGATAACACAAACCATCTGATGCTGTAATAATGATTTATTATCGTGATGAAAAAGCTAATCCGATGATAAGCCGCATACTCGTCTTTACTGAAAATAGTGTCGACGAAATTTTTTAAAAATTGCCGAAACGAAGAAAAAATTGCTCAACGTCGCGGTTTGTGTGAAAAAGCGTCTAGGAGGATTTTGCCTTTCAAAAAGAGGTTTTCCGTGGTATCTGAAAAATTTAAGACGAGACTACGAGCATAGTGGGTTGCATAACCAATTTTTGAAAAAAAGCACTAAAATCCTTATAATTACCCAGTAAAATTAAAATTGTGGAATGTCACTCTGTAGGACAAACAAGTGTTTGTTTAAGAATATTATATCGGAAAATTGCTTAATTTTATCGAAAAAAATGAAGTTACAGGATTTTATTGTAAGATTTCTAAGATCTCACAATTTCAATTGCTGATCAAATGGGACAATTTTTTGATGTGATATCCTGAAATATACACTTGTTTGTCCTGCAGAACGATATTCTACAATTTTAATTTTTCCAAACAATTTTAGGGATTTTAATGCTTTTTGTTTCAAAAATTGGTTATGCAACCCACTACACTCGTAGTTCCCTCTTAAGGAGATACGAAGAAAGTTGTAAGATCTAAAATATACTTTTTTCGATTTCCTGCAACTTTTGTTTCCATATTTTTTACACCAAACCCATTATTGATCCTCAAAATTTGATCTCCTAAGGGGTGTTTTTGAGGTAAAATAAACAATGAAAATGAGATTTCCTTAAATAACTTGAAACTGTGAAAATTTATGAAAAAATAAAAATAACAAAAAATGTTTCTCTGTTGATTCCATACAACTTATGTAACAACAATTTTTACCCAGGGTTCATCCCTGATTCACAATTTTGAAAGAATTCAATTCTCATTTTTTTTCTGTCAGTGGGAATTAATTCTGATGACCAGTGGCTGGTCTGAAGTGAAAAATATTGAGACAAGTGTTATGGGAAATTGAGAGGAGCACATTTTTCAACATAATTTTTTTCGCATCTTTTTACATTTTTGAGATATTATGAAAGCCTTTGTTTTGGGAAGCTAAAAATCCCGATGAAAAAAGATCCATGGCGATCAAGGAGGGTTTTAATATTACAGTAGTGAGGGGGAATCCTCTCTTGACACTTTCTCATAAGAATCGCATTTTTTTACAATTTTTTAAAATTTTGTCTGTACTAAAAATAGAATAAATGATAAATTTGGCAACGCTGTAACTTTAATCAAGCAGTCCTTTGCTTCTCAATTAAATGAACACTTTTGATCTTCAGTTAAGAATATTCCGCTGGAACTTTTTTTGAATTTCATCTGTACTAAAACCGGAATATATAATAAATCTGGCAACGCTGCAATTTCTATTAAGCTGTCAGTTGCTTCTCAAATAGAGGAACACCTCTGATCTTCCGCAATAAATGATCTGATTAAATTATTCGAGATCTCAAAATAGCAGTTGATTATTTTATAATGAAAACAGAAATCCATTCCACTTGTGAGAAAGTTGATCCAATTTTTACCGATTTTCAGTTTTCATCATTAAAAAAATATCGATTTTCATTTCTTCACGTAATCAATTCGAGTAGAAAACCGACAAAAAAGACTAGTAATTAACCACGAGTTATTTTTTACCAAAAACGACAAAATATTCCAACGAAATCCATCCTTTGTCGTTTAATCTACGCTTTTACATTTGACGCAAAAATTACACGTTATATCAGAGGATCACGGAGTAATTTTTAAATTGAAAATTTTTCTCGTCACGACACATAACACCCTCACGTATCCGCGATACCAAAAGCGAATTTAATTTATTTTGCGAAAAATTCCATTTTCATCTAAATCCATTTTAAATGTGTATAAAAATGAATTCAAATCCTGTGATTTTGTTTGAAAGTCACGAAAAATGAATTTTTATTATATGCGTGACGGGTAATCCCTAAAATCCAAGTTTCGCGTAATTTTTCTCTTGTTGACTCACGAATACTTTCGAATGTTTCCGGATACTCCGGCGTTTGAAAAATTAACGAGGTTGGTTACCACGTTCGGGTAATTTTTCTCGTTTAAAAATTCGGTGCAATTAATCGCTAATGAGGTTTGATTTTTTGCCATCGTGATGATAAGGAGCGTTGGATAATTGAAATGAGCGAATGTTGTAACAAATGGAAAAATGTGATGCGTGGCAGTATTTTTTTCCAATTTTTATTCAGAGATATAAATGCTTTTTGTGTTGTGAAAAGAATGTACATGTATAGATGATTCACATTGAATAAATTTTTAATTGCTGCGTTGAAGATATTACGGAAATGTTTTGAATTTGCGGATGATATGAAAAACTGGAATATAGAAAGTTGAAATGTACTTTAAAAAAAGAAACTCGTGTTTATAACGAGACATGGTACATATCATGATTGTTAGTGTATTACTGTAATTACTGCGATATCATACCGAATGGTATTTTTAACTTCATTAATACGTATAAAATATTATCTGTGGTTTCGTGAAAACCAGCAAATACTGATTTAATTTTTCAAAGTCCGAATCGTTTGGCTTTTCCTCTTTTCGTTTGTTTATTCATTTTTAAAAATATTTTTTCATCGAAGATGAGATGTTTAATGAGAAAACGCGACGAATATTTAAGGTATTTATTTAAATTGCAAACAAACGATATTTATGATATCCTTATAGTTGATGCATTATGTTCGAATAAAAGTTCAAGCGGAATGCTTTTCGATAGATATATTACAGCCTTAATGGCTTCATGCGTTAAACTGTATTTATGTGCGATGGTACGACTTTCCTCAAAGCATTAACTTTGTTTACCCCCAGAAAATACTTTATGTTTGTTCGACTAAAACTCAGTAAAAAGTAGCCACTTGCGTAAATTATTATCAAAATGGAAACAATTTTCATGCCGGCGTGAAGTTTCGTAAGCCAAAATTTTACCGTCGTTTCATCGAAATCAATTTATAAAGCGTTGATTGATAATTAAAGTTGATAATTTGATAGACCACGGTCAAAAAAAAGAATCGAGGAAATATTGCGAGAAAGTTATTACGAAAAAAATTCTTTAATAAAACTTCAAAAGAAAGTTAAGAGACGTTGAGTCATTAAACTCTATTAATGTCATTTTTGGCGTACGTTACAGGAAGCGAAGATGAAAAACAGAAAAACCGCATTGTACACGTTTAAATGCAAAACGTTTAGACGAACTCTGCTTCAGTCTTTCAACGCCTTGATGAACTTTTATTCTTTTATTATTTTGCCTTTCTTTTCTCGGCCTAAAGGTGAATTTTTAAAAGAAAAACGTCTAAAAAGCCAGAAATTAAAACGGAAGGGCAAAAAAGCATAGAAAGAGGAGACTGAAAACCGATATAGAAACAACTTTTTAAAAGAGACCTAATATACATTAAGTTCTAAAAGCTTTAAGGCTCGGCGTGTTGTTCTTCATGGTATCACTCAGTATAACGGAAATAATATCCAAACTTTCCTTTCAAAAACAAGACACAGTCGGGCTAATGTCGGTATATAAGTTCTGCTTGAGAATACAAAACATAAAAGGAGGGAGGCAAAAAGGGTTACCGGTATTAAGTAGATACTTGAGAATCCTTCTAAATTGAAGAGTCAACAACAAAGTAAACAATAGACGTTAGCGTCAACATTTTACACCTACTAATAAAAGAAGTTGCAAAGTTTTTCCGAGGTTCAAGGTGCAAACTTTACGCGAATATTATGTAAATAGTAATAAAGAACGTTGTCGACGTATTTACTTATGTACTTGTACCGTGATATATCTATATATCTTCATTTGTATCAAAATACCAATAAAGTTTGATGAAAAATATGAAAATAACCGCGAAGTTACTTTTCATTAGGAGGAGGGGAGGTAAATCAACCGTATACGCTGGTGTGATTTTCTTCCGGACGTACGATTCGCGATTCCATGTTTACCTTGGGTTTCTTTTCAAAATAATACTATTACTGGAACTTTTTCTCTTTAATTTTTCTTCGCTTTTTTTCCCTTTCATTTTCCGTAATTTGGAATTACTTATTATTGATGTAGAGAAAGTTTATTTTTAAGTTTTGTTATTGAGTCACATGTCTGCGAACAGTGGCGTAGCTAGGATTTTTCCGGGGGGGGGGGGGTGAGTTGAGGAAGTAGAGGTGAAATTTATTTGACAAGTTTTTGAGATACAAAGGTCCAAGGAATGACTGAAATGATAGGTGTAGAAAGCTGAAGGCTGTCGGGCTGAAATCAATGCTTGCACACCTTTCTTTTCCAGCCATATTGAATCCCCCATCGTATCCTTGACCTCTTACAGGGGAATTACTTGAGATGTCCAGCTCGGATTTGAACTTTAATTAGATTTTTGGAAAGAGCATGTAAAAAAACAACCTAAACTAAAATTTTAGCTGCCCAAGGCAACTTCTCGATTTTTGGCGAATTTTTGAAGTTTGAAAATTATAAAATTTCAACAAAAAACAAAGAATTAAAAAAAAAAAGAAGATAAAGATAAAGAAAAATAATTTTAAATCACGCAAGAAATATTTTCCTCTTAATTCGAACCCGCTGAATCCGAAAATCGCATCGGCAAGCCGTTCTGAAGCTTCCAGCAAGATTTTTGTTTTTCTCCAGGAAGTTTGAAATGCTCCAGAAGGTGTGCATTTGAGATTGGGCAGCTGAAAACTTGGTTCTCTCTTATTCCCAACTTACCGAACCTACTTGACTACATTTCCTGAAAATTCCAGCCGGACATCTCAAGTACATTCTCCTGGACAAGTTTTTTCATAGCAAAGTATTAGGAATTGAAAATCGCGCTGGAGGCTCCAGGATGGCTCGCTGATACGATTTTCGGATTCAGCGGGTTCGAATTAGGGGGAAAACATTATTTAAAATTATTTTTCGTTTTTTTTTTTAATTCTTTGTTTTTGATTGGAATTCTGTAATTTTCAAACTTCAAAAATTTTCCAAAAATCGAGAAGTCAACTTGGACAGCTAAACTTTTGGTTTTTGGGGTTTTTTGACATGCTCTTTCAAAAAATTCAACTCCCGTTAAAATCCGAGATAAGTCGTGTCAGTTCGACTCCAGTTGTCGATTTTGCCTCTAAAAATTCGAGGAAATCTTCATGTAAAATACCATTTTCTATGTCTACATATCCCAAACAAATAGTCATTTGCTTCATTTTGGAAATATGTGTAGTCTTATCGCATAAAATCGTATAATATTTACTTGCCTTCACCTTTTCCAAAATAATAGATCTAATTTCTAATCGATATATCAAATTTTTCAAAAATTGATGAGGGGCCGGAGCCGAAGTTGAGGCGACAGGATTAGGAATATCAGAATTACTTGGTTCAGATGCACTTTTTTGTTCCGGTTGCATTTTTACATTAAAAAACCTTCTAATATTAGAACCACCTCTTCGTTTCATGGTTTTCGAGTAATCAAGTATGAACTAGTTTTGTCAGTGTTCTGTCACCGGTCAAGCGAGCCTCGCAATGTGTGGTGGGGGGGGGTAACTAAAATCGTGAATGCGCGTAGGTATTGTTCTCTACTGGAGTCTTATATATTACGTCACACAAGTTACGATTAATGCTGCAACTGTTCTCTTGAAGTATAACATTTTGCAATTTTTTCTGATATCATGGAGGGGCAGACGATGGTCCCCTTTGCCCCCCTGGCTGCGTTACTGCCTGCGAAATGTTATTAAAGGAGAGTTCGTCACTGCGTCATCGTCACTGTAAGTTCGAGGTTGTATTTAGTTCCTTGAATTCGTTCTTCTCAATTTGAGCCCCGTTTATTTGAAATCGAATTTATTTTCAACGACGATACACCGATTTGGGCAATAATTTGGAAATTTTAAACCAACGAGGAAGTCCTTTGTTGAAAAATCAGAAATCCTGAGATTATATATGTTACCGTTAAAGTGTTACTGCCGTTATTGTATAAAATAACTAGTTAATGTATACATTAACGGCAAAACAGTTAAAGTATAAAAATTTTCTACAGTCTACCTAGGTAATGCATGAAGTAACTAGTTATTCTATGAATTAACCAGACACAATTAGTTAAATCATGTAATTGATTTTTTTTTTTTAATTTCATCATAAAAGTAAGTATAAAAACAAATTCAATTTAAAAGTATCGGATAAGACACACCAAACACATCACTTATAGCAGCAGTCATTGCTTCCAAGGTATTTGGAATTGCATTTTGAGTTACCGCGTTTGAGTAAAAGCGATTTTTTTTCGAATTTTATATCTTTGGGGTACCACAGCTCCCCCTTTGGGTTACGTACGGGTCTACAATTCTTTTTGGGAAGGCCTAAATTTGATATCAACATCATAAAAAAAAAATCAGCAAAATCGGACGACTTTGAAATTTTTTGTGCCGCCCAGTGCGCTGAGTGAGTATTTCCAGTGTAGCGCGAATTCCTCCAGTTTTCGACTTACGATATCTTGGGAACGGGAACCGAGCGGGGGATAAAAACAAAACGTTTTTTGTAGAGAATTTATTCAGCTTTAATTTTTAGCAGAACTATATTTTCAATTATACCCACGGCCGTCGAGAAAAATGCGAAAAACTCAAATTTTTGACTTTTGACCTTGAATAACTCAAGACGCAAAAGTCAAATCGACGAGGACTTTTGACAGTTTATTTGTAATGGTCACCTAAAGGTTTATTATACCGATTTTCAGCTTTCTGGCGGTTTTTGCATGCACATGTCTA